>JAVXUL010117319.1:0-17314 GCA_035590515.1 Trichilia minutiflora | reverse complement strand
CTTTATAGTCCCATGACTAAGAACATTTAGGAATGATACTATTAACATACTGTCTCATAAATATGAACTCATCATAATAATATGTATTGCATACATTCCATGGGCTTTATCATTAAATGTAAATCAAACATACATATGCAAATGATAAAAGAGAATATGAAATAAAATACTCATTTTATTAATCATAAGATTTACAAGGGTTTATTATATATTTACAATCATTGATCACATCATGATTAGATTTTAGGGCATACAACTCTTTCACCCCCCTAAAGAGTGATGCCCTTGACATTTAAATCCCTTCATTTTCCTTGCATAAATTCAATCAAACAACCTTTGATTGAATTAAGATTTCAAACATAAACCCTAGGTTTTCCAACACTTAGAATTAGGTTTTAATGCTTGAAATTGACTACACCAAACTCTTAATTACTTCTTAAAAGACCTTGTTACACTTTGAATTGATCAAAATGATCAATTTTTCATGGCCATTTCATACCGTGAAAATTTTGGCCAAAGGGAGAAGAAAATCCAAAATGTTGCTTTCTTTTTCTCTTTTATCAAATGAAAACTCATTAAAATTAATCCATATTCTTCTTTATATATTTTTCAATTTAATTAACCATTAATTAAATAAAAACACATGAAAAATATGGTGTCAAATGTGTGGTCAAGATAGAGCCACATCTTATTCAAATCCACCATCTATTTGTCATTGAAATGTAAGGCTAAGATTACGCCAATTATCAAATTTTCATTTACTTATATGAAAACTTAACTCATATCACTTTTATTATACATAAGCTTAGGTTAACCAATCAAACTGCCTTTAGGTTAATATATTAAAGTGATGTATAATCAAATTAGAAAATTTTAAAGTCCACTTATAGCAAGACTCCATAGGTTTATTGTAAAATCGACAATAGACAATATGATCGAATTAAACTCTTTAATTCCTTTCATATCCTAAATTAAATTAAACTATTTAATTCTTTTACTTAATTAATCTTTATAAGATTAATTAAATAAGTCTACAGGTCAATATTGACACTTAACCATGCAATACGACCTTCGAATTACAATGGAGTAGTACAAGGCTTCAAAAGTGTATCTTTCTATCATCAATTATTGTGTAATTCAATCCTGTCATCACACAATGTTCTGATTGGATCAGGGGTACGCTATAATCGTCAAACCCTTTTAGATATAATGCTATATATAATAAATAGCAAATTATAACTCTATTGTGTGTTACTATTAAGAGCACATTTTTTAATCGCACATAATACATTACCTAGGCTTAGGCTTTTCTGACCCTTTTCTTAAAATGATCTTCGTATATCCTTTAAGATAAGGCTTTGGTGAATAGATCTGTACTATTTTATTTTGTGGACATTCATTTAATGCCAATATGTCCACAGAATGTTATTGAAATTCTTATTAGACCTTAGTTCTTTGGCTTATGCTATAGCCCTATTATTATTCCAATACAATAGAATTGGATAAAAAAAATGATAGGAACTACATTTTCAAAAATAAACTTTTCATCCAAACGCCCTCTTTTATAGGATTTGAAGCTACTATATGTTTCACTTTTATGGTGGAATCCGCAGTAACAATAGTAATTTATGTTTGAAACTCATCCAACTTATTACTTCACCATTTAAGGTAAATATATATCCTAAAAATATTTTTCTATCATCTTTATTCAACTAAAAACTCGAGTAAGTGGCACCCCCAAGTACAAAAGTTAGATTATTCATATATGAGAAATAATTCTTTTGTCTTTTTCAAGTATATCGAATTATTTTTACGGCTTTCCAGTAACTTTTGCCTTGATCAATTTGAAACCCACTCATAACACTTAGAGTATAAATCACATCGGGCCTCGTACATAATATAGTATATATGATGGAAAAATTGTCAAAATATATGATATCTTACACACGTATTTTCTCTCTAATTATTTTTTAGGAAATATTCTCTTAGCGAGAGTAACTCCATGACACATTTATATATATCCTTCTTTGGAGTTTTCTATTCTGAATCTCATTAGCACTTTATCTATATATGTAGATTAGGATAATCCTAACATCTTATTAGATCTATCACGATAGATCTTTATACCTAATATGCAAGAATGTCACTATGCTTTCACTAACCCTTTTGTAAACACATATCATCAAAATCTTTTAATAAAATCAAACTCATTAATTATGTCATCAAAATGTATATTCTATAATTGAGAATCTTTCTTAAGTCTATAAATAGACTTCTATAACTTACCTATTAACTTGGTATTTTCAGCGGATATAAAACCCTCAAGTTGTGTCAAATACACATCCTTTTTCAAATAACTATTAAAGAAGACGATTTTAACATTCACCTGCCATATCTCATAATTATAGTATGTATCAATAACAATAAAATTTGAATAAAATTAAGCATGACCATAAGTAAAAATGTTTCATCAAGGTCAACTCTTTGCCTTTAATGAAAGTCTTTTATTACCAACTTTAATTTATTTTATCCAATAGGTACAATACCTTCAGATGATTCAACCAAAGTCTATACTTGATTGGAATATATGGAGTCCATTTTGAATTTCATAGTATTCAAGTCACTTCTCTAAGTCAATGCTATTTATCGTATTATCATAGATCATAAGATCCTTATCAACAGTGAAAAAAATCTCAGATCTACCTTCCCCATGATATCTAGCATATCAATGAGTTGATTATGATATCCTAAGCGACCTATATATCTTAGTGTTTATAAATTTCTAAACACATTCTTTTGAAGTTTGAGTGTTAGTCTGTGGTTAAAAAATTAGTAAAATTTTCTTCAATTTCTATTTTATTGCTATCATATCTATCTTCAAGAAACTCTTTCTCTAAGAAAATAGTATGCTTATAAACAAATATAATTTGTTCTTTAGTATAATAGAACTAGTATCTAATAAACTCTTTTGGATACCCTATAAAACTGAATCCAACACTTCTAACTTTAAACTTATTGAGATTAAACCTTTTTACTAGACAACCCTAAACTTTAACATACTTAAAGTTGGGCCTCTTCACCTTCTATATCTCATATGAAACTTTAGACATTAATTTTATTAGAACTCTGTTCAAAATAAGGTTAGTAATTTTGAGAGTACATTCTTAAAAGATCATTGAAAGATTGATATTACTTATCATGAAACATGCTATATCTCATAAATCATAATTTCTCTTTTGTAAATACACCAATCAACTATAGTGTAGTTAGAGAAATCCATTAAGATATAATTTTCTGAACCTTAAGATAATTTAAAAATTATAACTTAAGTATTTATCCTCATTATCTGATCAAAAGAAGTTAATACTTTTATCTAGTTGATTTTGTATTTCACTCTCATATTCTATAAAATTTTTAAAAGTTTTAGATTTGTGTTTCAACAAGAACACATATCCAAATTTCAGAAAAATCATTAGCGAATATAATGAAATATGAACAACCATTTTAACATATGTCGACATTGGATCACATACATCTGTGTGAACCACAAATCAAACATCTGATACTTATCACCATTTTTAATAAATGATAATTTTATTATATTATTTATGATACAAAATTCACAAGCTATAAATGATTCACAATCATTTGTATTCAACAACACTCTTCAATTAACTTGTTAGATCTTTTTTCTCTAAAATGACCTAATCAATAATACCATATAGTAGTCATAATTAAATCATCTCATTTTCTCTTATTAGTATGTTTGTTAAATAACATCATATATACAGTGCCTACAACTAATATAGTAACTCTTACTGTATTGTTGATACGCATCTAGATCTCATCCTTTCTACAAATGTCTAATGTTTGTCAAAATTTGTATATCATCATAATCATGAGATGCGCATCTGATATCTAATACCCATAAGAAATTATTCTTTTCTAACAAATTTATTTCAATTACAAACATATCCTAAAAGCCTGAAATAATAACTTGTTTCTCTTTTACCTTTATTGTAAGATACTGCTCGTAATTTATCTTCCAGTACTCATTCATTTATCAATGAAAATACGAACCTTTAGGCTTTATCTCCAATTTTTTTTTTGTTCTTATATACCCTACTTTGGGTTTATGTGATTTCTTCTTCTTGTTAAACTTGTTAACCTTTTCTTTCAATAACTGGAAGAATCACCAACCACTAACACAACCTTGTCAGATTTCTTATCTAATAAGATCTGACTTTCAGGTGTTATGAACATATTATGTAACTCTATTTAGGATGCATTAATATTATTCGTATAAAAGTTGATGATGAAATCACTAAAAGTATATGTAAGAGACTTAAAGATAGGCTCTATACTAAGCTTATCTATTTCTCTCCTTCTCTTATACACCATCTAGCATAGCCTTAAACATTAGAGAATCAAGAACATAAAAAGTTCGTACACACATTAAAACCATTTTAATTATGTGAAACAAACTAAAGAAAATTTTAGAATTATTCAGTTTTCAGAAACTAACATAATGTGAGTGAATTTTGTAAAGCAGTCAACTTTAATATATTAAATATGCCAAAACAAACATTGCAGACTTGATCATAATGAGTATTAAAAATTTAACAAATAAAATAAATTATATCTTAAGTGGCTTCCACTATTTTCTTCGAAATATATAATCCTTTAATATATAAATTGAAAATTGAATCACATTATTTCCTGGTGGATATTAGAATCCAAATTAAATTGAATAACATAAAGTTATATGACACAACAACTCATGCATTCTTTAATCAGATACGTAACTCTTACAGTTGTAACATATATAACTTCCAATATCATTCAGTCTCTACCATTTTATGACCTTAAATGACATAACAAATCATAAATCTAAATTAAGTGAAATCAATATTTCTTCTTCTTCTTCTTCTTCTTCTTATTATTATTATTATAATAAGAGTATAAAAGTAATTATAAATTATGTTGGAGAATCTTAGTGTAGCCCATCCCAAAGGCCCAGGCCGATCTCTATGTCCTTATTCAGACATATTGGGCACGCAGCTCGTTCTCAGGTGGATCCCCCGACACGGCGACTCTCCGAGAAGCTGATTACATCGTCGGGGAGACGGACAAAACACCTCTGGCATTTTGTCCGAGTCCACTACCCAGAAGATTTTCGATGAGTTATCTACGGATTAACTTGCACTTGGACTCCGGGTACGTGACGATATACCCTCTGGACTCGGGAAATCGGATCGACATATCCCTTTCCAACAGAGCAGAGATTCGCGGGCACTCAGGGTATGCATGAATCTCACGTGCCACATTCTGGCATCTTCAGAATTACCACTCACTGTATAAAGGCCTCTCGGGAACCAGGAGATTTCATTCTCGGGAGAGCCAGAAGCTGCGCTCGGGAACACGGGCGCTTGGACACTCAGAAGTTACGTGACAGGTAACAGCATCATAATTTCCTATGTTTATTGACTTTTACAACAAGTTGTTCTGGACGCACCAACCACACAGCAATATGTGTCCAAAAATACAAACTCCTAGGCTTCCAATGCGCAGCATTCAGAAATCGAGGATAGTGGAGATCTTCTGGCTTTTCACTCATCCCAAGAGATTTTGCACAGACTTTGGGCGAGAATATCACAGGAACTCCACAAAAAAGAATAAAAAGATTTATTTTGGATAGAGACACATGAATATATACATTCTTGACGATTGATCATACACAACACACACAGAGGATATTCCATTTGCATTTTCTCTAAAATTTTTATGTTCTTAGCCTGCATGCACACCTTTCTCACACACAAAGTAAAACCCTCACTAACTTAAGCATTGAAGGGTTTTCATCGGGAAATCGGATTTACTCCTAAGGTGTTCTATGTGTTTTGCAGCCTCAAGTTTAAGGACAGGAAGAAGGAAAAAAATCTGCTGGTGTAGGAAAGCTGCTGGACGTTTTCTTGCATCAACAGTTGACGCCGTCTGTGAAAAACGAACGAAAAGCCATCGAAGCATCATTGCCAGTAAGATGACGAACGTCATAAGCTACACAACTAGGAGGCACGTGTCTGAACGTCGTAATATGGAGGGAGACTCTTTGGAAGTCACCGTAATCTCGGAGAGGGTTGATGATGCCTTGCATGAGATTTCGGAGCGCGAGAACCCCGACCCAAATGCTATTGAGGCCCAAGTAGATGGGGTAATCCATGTAAAGGAAACGAAATAAATGACCTGGTTGTTACGGTTGCTGCAAGACAGCGAGCAACGGCACACAGAGAAGGACCGGTAGCTACAAACGTTGGCCCACGAGAAGTTGGAAATGAGAAAGATGATGCAGGCCAACACATAAGATATGAAGGCACCAGATGAGACGGTGGAAAGTAGTTTCGCTCCACTAGAGGCCATAGCAGAGGAGGAAGAGAGAAATAGGAGGCAAACCAAGGCCAGGAGGCATATGACAGCGAAAAAGGGGAAGAACAAGGTCGTAGAGGAACCCTATTTGAGGGGAGTGGGGGCTAAAGACGCATGTATACCCCCTGTAACCCGAGAGAGATACTACCCCGGATCTATAAGAGTATCCTGGAGCTCAAATGTAGTTCATAAAATACCCGACAACTCTAGCCCACTTCCAGAAGACATGAGGGTATTATTAGAGCAGAGGAGGACAAGTGAGTGAGAGGCACCTGGGTGGAGGGACTTGTGTCATGAGGAGGAGCGAAGGATCGATAACAAGGACAGGGATGTGAAGTCCTTGGTACAGAAGATGATGGAGGAGGTGAGTAAAGAGAAAGCGGGCCTCTGAGGTGAACTGGCTGACCCTATTCTAACGACTCGCCCCTACACGAAGTTGCCCTTCACATCCTAACTGTTGAGCCAGACCCTTCTCAAAAAGTTTAAAATGCCTCACATTACCCTATTTACTGGAAGGATGGACCCGTCACTGCACATGGATGTTTTTCATGAGATGATGCTCGTTCAAGACCTGAATGAAGAGCAAATGTGCAGCTTATTTCCCTTAACCTTGGAGGGAGAGCCTAGGAAGTGGTTTATGGGTCTAACCCCCGAGAGCATCTGAAGCTTTAATCAGCTGTACGAGGTGTTTACCACGGAGTTCAAAGGTGCGATTTTTAGCACCAAGACCCCGAGTTTTTTGTTGTTGCTCAAATAAAGAAATAGAGAGAGCCTTAGGAGCTTCGCTAAGAGGTATCACAAGGAAGCACTCGAATTAGAAGCTTACCACCACCCACTAGCTCTAGAAGAGCTGAGATGGGGACTCCGAATAGACCGAGCATGGTATGCTATTTGTAAGTACTCCGTGAACACTTATGAAGCGACTTGCAGAAAAATACTCGACGAAATAGAAGTTGAAAATCAGATAATGCTCAAAATGAAGGAGTAGAAGCCTGTAGGGGCTCCCTCGAGAGACAACAGCTGATTCAAAAGGCCTGACTACAAGAAATAGAGGGGGGACGGAAGGAGGTTCCCTGAAATTGATCGGGGGAGAGATCGAGCCCCCGAGTACTACCAGAGAGATAGGAGAAGAGAGGAGCAACACTCCCGAGAACAAGGATCACCTCGGAGAAACAATCCAAAAAGGGGTTGCTCAGGTAGATCAACCGAGACAGGAGGGACAGGGAGAGGTAAAGGGGAAGTTTACTCCCCTAAACGCTCCCCTTTCCCAAATTTTGAAAGAAGTAAAAAAGCGAGGGACTTTGTTATAAACCCCCGCCCACTTAAGTATAGACCCTCCGGGGAAGGAAGGAACAAGTTTTGCGAATTCCATCAAGATGTGGGGCACCGACGGAACGGTGTTATGAGCTGCAAAACCAGATTGAAGTCTTGGTCAGAAACAACTACCTGACCGAGTTCATAGCTCATGAAGATCAAAGGCTTCAAGAGTCGGGGCGGGTCCCGGGGAGTGATGATGTAATAGTGATCATCGACGGCCATATGCTTACGGGAACTCGAATAATTCTCGAAAGAATTACGCTCGATATTCTATCCCGAGCGTGAACATAGAGCCCCACGTCCTAAACGTATGAGCAGAGAAGAAGCAAAAGATAGCCTCTGTGCCCATCTTGTTCACTGACAAGGATGAAAATGGGGTTCATTACCCTCATGGTGATGCCTTTATTGTTACGATGACACTAGAAACCTCCCCGATTGGGAGAATCTTAATCAACACGGGAAGCTCTACGGACATCATATTTAAGGATACGCTAGATTCCCTGGGCATAGAGGACCTGAGGTTGAGACTAGCAGAGACTGCACTGCACGGGTTTGGAGAGTCGTGTGTATACCCTCTGTGGACCGTGCAATTATCGATTACAATGGGCGATAAGCCCTATCAAAAGGTCACTATGGTAGAGCTCCAGGTGGTAGACCTGAAAATGCCCTACTCCATGATTCTTGGGAGGTCATTTCTCCAATCTACAAAAGCGATAGAAAGCGTATACTATTTGAAACTAAAATTTAGAGTCGAAGAAGGAATCGGGATTGTGAGAGGGAGTCAGAGAGAGGCCCGATCCTGTTTTGCTACAGCCTCACAGAGCTCGTATTGCATTCGTAAGTGCCCCTTGAAGGGCGAGGCCAAGGAAAATGAAGAAAATAATAGGCGAGAGGAAGTCCTAGGGGAATCAATTGGAGAGGGTAACCTGCTCGGGGAGTCATTATCGCCCGAGACTGTTGAGGAAATGGAGTCGATTATCCTGAATGAAGAACGGTCTGAGAGATCGGTGAGGATCGGGTCTCGCTTAACCGTCGAGCATAGGGCATCGCTTGTTCGGGTACTCAGGAGGAATGCGGATGTGTTTGTTTGGTCCTATGACAATATGCCGGGGATCTGCACTCGGGTCATAGCTCACAGGTTGATGGTAAACCCAAAGTTCAGACCTGTAGCACAGAAAAGGCGAACATTTAACTCGGAGAGGAGGGAGGCCATCAAGGCTGAAGTGGGCAAGCTTTTGAAAGCAGGATTTATTCGGGAAGTCCAATATCCCTAGTGGATTGCAAATGTTGTACTGGTAAAGAAACCTAACAGGAAATGGAGGATGTGTGTAGACTTCACCGATTTGAACAAAGCTTGCCTGAAGGATAGTTTTCCTCTTTCGAAGGTTGACCAACTGGTAGATGCCACGGCTGGCCATGGGCTTCTTAGCTTTGTGGACGCCTTCTCAGGATATAACTAGATCAGGATGCATGAGCCCGACCAGGACAAAACTGTGTTCGTCACTGACCAAGGGCTATATTGCTACATGGTCATGCCCTTTGGGTTAAAGAACGCTGGGGCCACGTTTTAGGGGCTGGTTAACAAGGTATTTGAGCCTCTAATAGGGTCCACTATAGAGGTGTATGTGGACGACATGATTACGAAGTCTATACAGGCTTCTGACCATGCCAATCATCTGAAAGAGATATTTTCCTATCTGAGGAGGTACAACATGAAGTTGAATCCCGAGAAATGCTCGTTCGAAGTCGGGGCGGGGAAGTTCCTTGGATACATGGTTAGTGAAAGGGGTATTAAAGCCAACCCTCAGAAGATCCAGGCCATCCTTGATCTGAGGCCCCCGACCACAATAAAGGAGCTGCAGAGCTTGACAGGGAAATTAGCAGCTCTGAGTGGATTCGTCTATAAGGCTACAGACAAATGCTTCCCTTTCTTTTAGATGATGAGGAAGGGAAAGAGATTGCTATGAGATGAAAACTGTGACCAGAGCTTCCGAGAGCTCAAAGAATACCTCGTACATATTCCCCACCTCATAAATCCCGAGAGAGAAGATGTCTTGTAGCTATATCTGACAGTCGAGGAACACTTTGTCAGCTCTGTCTTGGTAAAGAAGGATGAGAAAAAGGTATAGAGGCCCATATACTACACTAGCAAGTCATTGCTAGACGCCGAGATGAGATATACCCCTCACAAGAAGTTCGTCCTTTTGCTTGTAGTGGCTGCCAGAAAATTAAGCCTCTATTTTCAGGCTCATCGAGTATTGTGATGATGGATCAACCCCCGAGGCAGACCTTTCACAAGCCCGATTTATCAGGATGGATGGTGAAGTGGTTGGTTAAATTAAGCGAATATGACATCGAGTACAAACCTCGAAGGGCTATCAAGGGGCAAGTATTGGTAGATTTTATGACGGAACTTTCTATCTCGGACCAGCTGGCTATATTGTAGGTCTCAAACATCGGCAATAGCCAGAACAAGAATAATGACCCCAACTCCCGGACTAAGAAAGGGATATGGCGAATGTACATTAACGGGGCATCAAACATACAAGGGGAAGGAGCGGGAATAATCTTGAGAAAGTCGAGTGGAGAAGAAGTTATGTACTCCCTGCGGTTTGACTTTAAAATGACCATCAATGAGGCCGAGTATGAGGCGTTGATTAACGGAATGAAATTGGCAAAGACTTTGGGGGCCTGAAACCTGAATGTATACAGCGATTCGTAATTAATCGCCAATCAACTGAATGGGCAGTTTCAGGCTCAGGAAGACAACATGAAAGCCTACTTGGTGCAAGCCAGGAAGTTGATGGAGGCCTTTCAGAGCATCACTGTTGAACAACTCACCTGAACAGAAAATTCCAGGGCGGATTCTTTGGCAAAGTTGGCCTTGGTATTCAAGGGGAAGTCTTTGATTACGATGCCAATCAAACTTCTGACACAGAGGAGCATGGACCTGAGAGAAGATCTTGTTGCAGCCCTACAGGAGATCCCTGACCCGACCTGGATGAGGGAGCTAAAAACATACATCCAGTATGGAGAGCTCCCGAGTGATCGGAACGAGACTAGGAAAATAAAGAACTGAGCAGCTAGGTACGCTATCCTTGACAACACCTTGTATAAACATGGATTTACTCTGTCATACTTGAAATGTTTGAAACCAGATGAGGCAGATAAAGTCCTTGAAGAAATATACAATGGAACCTGCGGTAGCCACGGAGGGGCTCGTTCATTGATATACAAAATTATCCAGCAAGGATATTATTAGCCCACAGTTTCTCAGGATGCTCTCAAGATAGTCAAATCTTGCCACCAGTGTCAAATTCATGGCGATATCCCGAGACAACCCCGGGAGGAGCTCACTTGTCTCTTGAGTTCTTGGCCTTTCTCTCAGTGGGGGATGGATCTGATCGGGCCACTCCCTACTGCCCGACCCAACACCAAATACGCCATCGTGACCATTGTCTATTTCACAAAGTGGGTGGAAGCAAAGCCGCTCTCCAGCATAACTGAGAAGAGGACCACCGTATTTGTGAGGCAGAACATAATATATTGCTTCGGGGTTCCGCATATATTGGTTGTTGATCATGGGAAGCAATTCAATAATGCTCGATTCAAGGAATTCTGTTCAGAGTCCTGCATCGACTTGAGATTTTCCACCCCAGCACACCCACAAACTAATGGGCAGGTTGAGGCTACCAATAAGATAATCAAGAAGACACTCAAGAAGAAACTCGGGGAGTATAAAGGAGAATGGATTGATAAGCTACTCAAAGTCCTCTAGGCGTACAGAATTACTCCCCGAATAGTAACGGGAGAGTCCCCCTTTCTGTTAGCTTTTGGATGTGAAGCCATAATTTTGGTGAAAATCAACATTTTGACTTTTCAAGTACAGGATTATACAGAAGAAAAAAATGAGGCTAGCCAAAGATTAGAGTTAGATCTGGTGGACGAAAAGAAAGATGAGGCCGTGATTCGGGTATTTGCACACCAACAAAGGGTAGCCCGATACTATAACTAGAAGGTCAAACATCGAACCTTCGAGAGAGGAGATCTTGTCCTCTGAAGAGTGACTCTGAACACCAAAGCCCCGGGCGAAGGGATATTTGGAGCTAATTAGGAAGGGCCATACAAGGTCGTTCAAATACTCAAACCAGGGGTTTACAAATTAGAGATCCTGAGTGGCATCCTAATAAGAAAGCTGTGGAACGCGGATAGGCTGAAAATTTACTATCCATGACCCAACTCTCTTGGCGACAGATCCCTCGATCCTGCGACTAGCGTTGAGCCTTCTTGCTCCATCAAGAATATGCGTCGAGCCTTTTTGCTCCGCCAAGAATATCTTTCGAGCCTTCCTGCTCAGCCAAGAATATGCGTCGAGCCTTCCTGCTCCACAAAGAACACGCGTCGACCCTACTTGCTTTGCGAAAAACGCATGCTGAGCCCCTTTCAAGTACTCCGTCAGGTCTTGACTCCGATAGTTGAAGCTAGCCCAATTTCTTATATGAGAAGACCTTAGGCCAATGAGACAGTTTTTTCTTTGAGCTAAGGATATTTATTAGGGGATCATTTTGTTCCCAGGGCCCATGGACCATCTTATACGGGACCCGATCCTGAGAAGACGAAATTATTTTGTTTCGAAGACCCATAAACCATCTTGTGCGGGGTCATATCCTGAGAAGAGGGAACTATTTTGTTCCCAGGGCCCATGGCTCATCTTGTGCGAGGCCCGATCCTAAGAAGACAGAACTATTTTGTTTCGAGGACCCATAGACCATCTTGTGCGGGGTCATATCTTGAGAAGTGGGAACCATTTTGTTCCCAGGGCCCATGGACCATCTTGTGCGAGGCCCGATCCTGAGAAGACAAAACTGTTTTGTTCCGAGGACCCACAGATCATCTTGTGCGGGGTCATATCCTGAGAAGAGGGAACGATTTTATTCTCAGGGCCCATGAACCATCTTGTATGGGGCCCGATCTTGAGAAGACGAAACTGTTTTGTTCTGAGGACCCACGGACTATCTTGTGCGGGGTCATATCCTGAGAAAAGGGAACCATTTTGTTCCCAGGGCCCATGGACCATCTTGTACAGGGCTCGATCTTGAGAAAACAGAACTATTTTATTTCGAGGACCCACAGATTATTTTGTGCAAGACCCAATCCTGAAAATTCGGAACCATATTGTTCCTAGACCACGCGGACCATTTTGTTCGGGGCCAACTACCTATTTCAGTTTTCCTTTGCAGGTACCAAGGTACCTGGGGGAGGCTAGACACTTGGGATTTGTATTTTGTTGTATGATTTTCTATTATATAACTCTGTTTTTATGGTCAAGTTAACTAGCAGACCGGCCTATATATACTTTTTCCTCTGTAAATATTCCCTTTGGTTTAATGAAAGTGACACATTTATGTTCTCATTGAATCGAGTGGCAGTTCGCCTGATCGTATATTAGCCCGAGACGGATAAGCTGAACATATTACTTGCACGAACTTATCAATCACAATGTTCTTAAGTTATTTGTTCACGGGCCATGTCTGAATATATTCGGGTCATATGTACATATATTTTCCTGAAGCGATCTATTCAACAAAAAATTTTTCTAAGTCACACGCTCAGGATATTCTTACAAACGCGCTTGCATAACATACCTATGAATTGTCCCATTTTATATATATATCCAAATTTTCTTTAAGTCCTATGTTCGGATGCTTTCCCCGAGTAGGTAATTCTCTATATTTTCGGTATTTATATAAGTCCTATGTTCGGATGTTTTTCCTGAATGGGCGGGTTCTCTATATATCCAGAATTTATGTAAGTCTCATGTTCGGATGTTTTCCCTGAATGGGTGGGTTTTCTACATATTCAGAATTTCTTTAAGTCCTGTGTTCGGATACTTTCCCTGAGCAGGTAGATTCCCTATATTTTTGATATTTATCTGTCCCATGTTCGGATGTTTTCCCCGAATAGGCGAGTTTTCTATATATCCAAAATTTATTTAAGTCCTGTATTCGGGTGCTTTCCCCGAGCAGGCAGATTCTCTATATATTCAGAATTATGTAAGTCCCATGTTCGGATGTTTTCCCTGAATGGGCGGGTTCTCTATATATCCGAAATTTATGTAAGTCCCATGTTCGAATGTTTTTCCCGAATGGGCGGGTTTTCTATATATCTGAAATTTGTTCAAGTCTTATATTCGAATGCTTTCCTCGAGCAGGCAGATTCTCTGTTTCAATCCAGAATTTATCTAAGTCCTGTATTCGGATGTCTTTCCTGAACAAGCGGATTCTCTGTGTTTTTGAAGTTTATCTAAGTTCTATATTCAGATGCACTCCCCGAACGAACCAGCCCCTTTATGGAATATCTAAAAAGTTTTTGTCCTTTATTCGGGTAAGCTCTTTGAGTTGTGAGCCCCTTACTAGGACATTAGGGTATTACTAAGGTATTTATTCGGGTAGCTGTCTGAGTTGGTGGGTCATTCGATTATCTATATCGAGCTGAGTGCTTTTTTTCTAAGAAAATATTTTGAGCGTGGGAATCAGAAAAACATTACGAGATATACTGAGCAAAACAAGACAAAGCGTAGAGAAGTGAAAACTTTATTTACGAAGTGTATTTACAGTAGTCACCCTATTGGGTTTTGTTTACATTGGCGGGGTCTTGAGCGGCTGAGTCTGAGGCAGGATTCGGTGGAAGTTGGCTCGACCTGGGAGGAGCATCCACAAGAAGCTCGAAGAGTTCAGTCCCCGAGACGGGTATGTTTGGAATCTTCGAGGTGAGAATCTCTTGGGCCCGCAGAGCCGGGGTCTCTTGCTCCACCCCGGTGCCTTGGGCCCCAAAGTCGGGCACTTCTCTCCCCAACTCCTCGTAGAGCCACCCAAGATTGAGGCTGAGGTACTTCTTGTGGAAGGCTTGGCAAGTCAGATCAATTGCTTGATTTATCGATACCTCTCCTTCGGCTTCGAGTTTCTCCGCCAAGGCCCGGAGTCTCTCAGGCTCCCCAGCAAGCTGCATCCTCAAAATCTCCATCTCAGAATGCTGCAATTCAACCCGAGACTTTAAATTTGCGATCTCGGGGCTGCAGCCCGAGTGGATGGAATCAAGGGAAGCCAGTTGAAGCTCAAGTCTCTCCTTTTCCTTCAGCCACTCAGCCTTTTTGGATTCCCATTGAGACCTCTCGGTGGCCAGAGCCGCCTCTTCCTTCTCTTGCTCCTACAGAGCGAATTTACTCTCCTTCTGGAGCTTCTTTATTTTGCTCGTCTCATCCTTCCGAGCATTTATTTCCTTCCTTAGCTGAAAGCAGGACTGCAATTGAGAAGGAGTATTAATAATTGGCATTCACGAGCATAAAGTAAAAGTTAAAATATTGCACTTACTATCAGACCCCATCTGTACACAGAATTTAGGGTGTCTACACTCCCTTCTTGGCCTAGCTTGTCAACCAAACCTGGGGATATGCTCCGATCGGCGTCATTTATTAGGCTGAGGAGATGGGAAAAATGTTTTCGCTTTTGGTCGGGGATGTCGCCCATCATTAACTCAGTAATCTTGGTGACCCCGTATAAGTCACTAGAACTAGCTTTCGGGGTGCCCAACCCCCCGATTCTTATGTGTTTGGTAGCAGGCCCCACCTTGGGATCCTCCTGGGACCTTTTCTGCCCCTTGTCCGATGGCGGTTTCTCCACCATAACCCCTTTGCCCTTGTCCACGACTGTTATAGACACGGACTCAGAGTCAGAGTCTGAGGGCCCTTGGCTCCTTCTAAGTATCAGCCCTCCCCGACCGTGCTGCTTTCTGAAGGGAGTGGTCTGCTGCAGGGTAACACCAGTCAGATCCTCGGTTGGTCTCTTTTTGGCCAGCTTACCAATGGAGGCCAAGGCTGACGATTTTCTTGAAGACATTTTGGACTCTGCAGAAAGAATATTTGGGAAGTCAGATATACATGACATGAAATATGTATATGTGCATTACAAGTTCGGACATTTAGTAAGAAGTTATACTCTGGGCATAGTGTTTTTTGGTCAGATGCACAATATCTCTAGTCGGGCAGGTTGTTATTAGGCCAGATCCGAGTAAGTGCATATCCAAAAGCAGCAACTTCTGGTCTGGGGACTGCTCCCTAGCCTGCCTAATAACCTCAAGGCTACAAGGGCTCGGTTCTGACTCCCCAGACCAAGGTAAAGGCTCCTTGAAAGCACCTGGGACAAACAGGTGCGGTTTAGAGTTCCAATTTCCCCCCACGAAGAACCACTTGGTCTTCCAGTCTTTATTACTTGTGGGGTTCCCCCTTATGGGGTTGGGTTTTCGGGGCCTCGACTGTAGGAATACCCACCTAGGGTTCTTCCTGGGATTTTTCTTGAGCGTAAACATGTACTCTATTTCCTCCATGAGGGGTAGAGAGTCAGATATCCACCCCTACAGTATATATAACCCCACCAACGTCCTCCACCCATTCGGGTTCAACTGGTAGGGGGCTATATTCATCTGGGATAGGAGCATCCAGAAAAGGGCTACAAAGGCATCCTAACCCCCTAAAGGAACAACTCCTCATTGAAGGCTACTTCACCCTCGGGAGGAGCGTTAGACATCTCGTTAACCTCGGGGCCCGGAGGTATATACCCTTAGGAATGTCAAATAAGGCCGAGTAGGCCTCTAAATCGGTCTCCGTGACCGACGAAAAATACAAGTCTTGTTCGTAGGGAGACCACACCTCAGAAAGTGGCTCAGGGCTTTTTATCAATTCCCTACCCGCTTCTACATTGTCTCCCCCTTCAACAGCCTCAGGTTGGGTTGACGAGCTAGAAACAGAAGCCATTTCTGCTCACAAAAATAGAAGAGGGGAGTCAGAGAGCTGTTTTGGGATCATGGACAACCTATGACAATCTTCCTACTCGGCCCCTATTAGGCCTCCTACCCTGATTGCTTTCTACTTCGTCAGAACATGCATCTTTACGGATTATTCATCGAACAAAAAGCACAACCGCACATTTAAGAGGAGAAGGAAGAAAATACTTACCGAATG
This sequence comes from Trichilia minutiflora, assembly GCA_035590515.1. Classification (NCBI taxonomy): domain Eukaryota; kingdom Viridiplantae; phylum Streptophyta; class Magnoliopsida; order Sapindales; family Meliaceae; genus Trichilia; species Trichilia minutiflora. The sequence continues at coordinate 558 of JAVXUL010117319.1, read as the reverse complement.
AGTATACTGAGAACGCTTGAAAGTGTTGAGAATCGACGAGGTTGCTCCGAGTGCTGTGTGCTCGAATATTTTTTGCTTGCGGGTGCAGATAGGGAAGAAGAAAAAAGCTCACCAGAAAAGAGAGGGGTATTTATAAACGAGCTAAGGAAACCCCGATCGTAGATTTCGATCCAACGGGCGGAGAGGTGTCACGTCACCCGAATACGGAATGCCATAAGTCAATTTCTATCCAAAATTTAATGAAGTGGGACCCGTCCTAGCAGCTAATGATGACGGCCCGGATATTGCGGCTTCTCAAACTGATTCTGCAATGGGGGGATGACACATATGTATGGACGGTTGGGTTCCCAAAGAAGTAACCGAAACGTGAGTGACAGCCGAGTGGGAACTAAACAGTTTTCAATTAAAACCCTGTTTAATTAAAAACTAAAGGGCTTAGTGTTGGGGAATCTTAGTGTACCCCAGCCCACGGGCCCAGGCCCATCTCTATGTCCTTATTCAAGCCTGTTGGGCATGCAACTCATTCCCAGGTGGATCCCCCGACACGGCGACTCTCTG
>JAVXUL010117272.1:0-17319 GCA_035590515.1 Trichilia minutiflora | reverse complement strand
CTGTCGGTTCCTCTCTCCGGGCTCCTCTGGTGCTTCTCTCCCTCTTTTTCTTTGCGGGTGGGGGGGATCAAGTCACACGTAGTTCTTTGGTGAAAAAAAGGTGGTGATAATATAGAGGAGGTGGTGAGCTGGCAGGTTAGAATGGCCAGATGGCAGTCCCAAGGACATGTGTTGCTGCATGGCTGACATGCCCAGGGTGACCTGTTGCAAAGTTAGAGGGCGTAGGAAATTGTGATACTGTTCCTTGCCACGTCACCCCTGAGCGCCCAAATGTCCGCACCTCCGAGTGTAGCTTCCAACTCCCCCGAGAGTGAAATCCTCTGGCTCTCGGGAGATCTTCATGCGGCAGGTTGTAACCTTGGTGTCGCCATAAGGTGGAGGGGTGGGGACTAGTATACCCCGAGTGTCCACATATCTGTGGTACTGCGTAGTAGATCGTTGAGCCAACTCCCTGACTAATTGTCTCGGTCTATTTGTCTGACCATTTTCTCAGAGCGACATCGTATAAACGCTGGATATGTGTATATAATGGACTTGGATAAAAGCGTAGAGATGAACTTGAACCACTGAACTGGACCTCAGTAAAATCTCCAAATAATAATAATATTAGAAAGAGAAGGTGACTACTATGAAATAAGTCTTTCTCAATGACTTATGGAAATATTATGGTTATTAAAATCGTGATTTTGATTCTTAAAATCATTCAAAATCTTGATTTAAAAAAAAAACTTTTTTGATGTCAAAATCTTGATTTGAAAATTTTTTTTTTTTTGATTTTATCAAAATCAAAATCGGAGAAAAAACGTTGAAATACTGTTTTATACATAAAATAAAATTTAAAAAAATGTGTTTTTGAGATTTTAAAAACGACGCCTTTTATTATCTTATTCTTTTCTTAATTCCCATCAAATCCATATACATATATCCACCATTAAAGTACAATCTCCGTAGAAACAAATCCCAAACAGTGAGTAAACAAATAAAGATATAATTTTTCCTTTTCATAAATAATGTGGAGCCAGACAAAAAAAAGATTTTTTCCTCATTAATTTCGGCAAAGCTTCTATTTTCATACCTTTTGAGGAAATTCCCAATTCATTGTTCGTCTGTATCAGTCTCTGTAAACCAGGTAAGATTGACCCACTCTGATCTCAAGACATACTGCAATAAAGTTATTACAGAAATCTATAGTAATTTGGACCAAGCTGTTCTGATTAAGTATCCAGAATAGATCTATGAAGCTATGAGGTTTCTGTCTTAGCTAAGGGTGCGAAGAGGGCTCTGCCAGTCATTTGTGTGGCGGCTTGTGAGATTTTTGGTGGTAATCGGCTTGCAACATTTTTTACAGCTTGTACTCTTGAAATGGTCTGTTTGCTTTCTGTTCTTTTTAGATTTTGGATATGTTTACGATTGCTTGTTATAAAGAGTTTGAATTGGATATGAGAAGTGATAAATTAGAATTTGAGATGACTTTTTTTTTGTGTTGGTTGTTTGGAATTTGATATTGGGATTAGGATAATGAATGATCTGATTTAAGTTTTTGAGTTTGGAATCCTACCCAAAATTCTGTGTGATTTTTGGTGTTCAGCATTGTTTTGCATAAAATTAATACAAGTCTCGGCATAAGATTCTTAAGAAAGATTATCAAGTCTATGATAACACTTGGAACAAGTAAGAATTGTTATTTAGATTGCTTATTTTTATCTCTGTTGTTATTCAATAAGTTTCGGGTTACAAGCAATCAAATTCTGAAATTGGGATTTGAGGTTTTGATCTCAAGGCATAATCTAATGCTGTCAAAGAAAATTGTTTGCTTCGCATTTTCAAACTGATTCTGCTGACTTTAGGGGCAAAGTTCACTTTGATTTTGGATATATATCAGTAATTTCAAGTTGTTTACTGAAGCCAAAGTGTTTCAATGGGTTGTTTATGTTGGACAACGAGCTTTGAGAACGAAATCATGTTTGCTACTGCATGTATTTTAACTTGTTATCCTTATTTTGTAATAGTGCCAGTATTTTGATGGTTTTCTTGGGAATGGGGCACTTAAGTAGGGATTAACTGGTTCATATTCAATCATGATGCATATTTTCTTGTGTGGAAACTTTCTGTTCCAGTGCTTGTGGTACATTTTCTCGTAATTTATAAATATCTTAAATTTTTTATTATTTATATATTATTAAAAATATGTTTTTACGTTCTATTTTTTTAAATAAAAAATAATTTTAAAATCATTATTTTAATAACCTTGAGTAAGATATACACATAGATGAGATCAACTTAGATAAGAGTGAGTAGGGGTGTCAAACGGATCAGACCGGGTTTAATCGGTTCGGATCGTTTCGGATTGAGTATTTAAACAGATCAGGTCGGACTGACCCGTTTAATAAACGGGTTGATATTCTCAACCCTAACCTAACCCGTCGGATTAGCGAGTTAAACGGGCCAGCCCGTTTATATTAAATAAATAAATAAATAATTATTAAAAATTTTTAAAAAAATTAATAAAAAAATAAAAACACTATAAATATATAACAACAAATATTTTTAATTTAATTTTTAAAATTTAAAAATTTATTATTATAAATATATAGTAAATATTTAATTTAAAAAAATATTTTTAAATATTTAATTAATATAATCGAGCTGGCCCGTTTAACTCGCGGGTTAAAACGGGTTTGAGCCCTTTTAGCAGCGGGTTAAACGGACTGACCCGTTTAATTCACTGACTAAAAATTATTGACCCTAATTCATTTATTTTACGGATTAAACAGATCGATCCGTTGAACCGAATCCATTTTGACCCTCCGCGTTAAATTTCAGGCGATCACTCTTTATGTGGCCTGATAGGCCTTCTTCACAAAGCAATTCCTCGGAAGTTAAGGAATGGTTCGCAATGCTCATAATATGTTAATTTGTGTAACTGACTCTATTCATCCTTTACGGTCATATTTTCTCATTTAACATATAATTCTCTATTTATCATTTTATTTTAGTGATTGTAAATCATTCAATGAATAATAAACACATTGCTATTCTGAAATACGGATCATCCAATAAATTTAAAAAATAATAAAATTAACAGATTTGAGTAAGAGACAAAAAAATATATGAAGAATGATTAAAAAAAAATTAACAACATGTATTTATTACGTTATGCAATCGTTGTAGTGACGTGATAACTGTCATATACTTGTAGATATGTTTAGCAGTTTAAATATACTTTTGTTTCAACCGCGTGGGAAGGCGATGGAACGTGGAAAATTAATGAAGTGTTTTCTGAAGGATTGTACCCAGACAAGTATGTTGTAGTTAATCCACGTTTCCAAGGGAAAGAAATTCTACTGGACAGAAATATAATGCCAAAAATAATGTACTTGTAAAGTGGAAAGATTTGCTCATTCAACACATGGCTGTATTCAAGTTTTGCCCAACAAAAATAATCTTATAAATTTCAAATTTTGGATTATAGTACTCGTAATTTATTTATTTTATAATAATAATAATTTTATTAAATTAAGTTATATAAAATTTTACTTATTTATAAATTGGTTTATAATCTCAATTATTTATTAACTCATATTAAATTTTAACTATTCAACATTAAATAATATATGCAAATATCAAATTTCAATTTTATTTTAGATACAGGAAAGACCAATGTTCTACGAGTTTATATATATTAAAGTCAAAAAACACCCTATCAGTTAGCTTTGTTCTCTTTCAGAGAAAAAAAAACTATCAAATGCCACATATGGGGTATGATATCTATGAATGATGAGTATATAACAATATCTGATCTTAGCAAAGCATATTTCCTGCTATATATGAAATATGTTACGATATTGTGCAAATCTATTTTTTGGGTATCTCTATTTTCCCATGAATTTCACAATCTCCTTGAGGTTAGGTTTTTGTTCATTACCCCAAAGACAATAATCTGATCTGATCATTTCATCTCGACCTCAAATAATTGATGATTGATAATCGATGTAGAAAAATCAAGGCAAACTTTTTTTAAGTGAATCTTCGTCATTGATCTGATCTAGAGAACTAGCTTTGAGACACCAAATCTTGAAACCCACTTAACATCTATTATCTATCTTTATTGGACGCGTTTTCTTCATCTGTAGAGATTTAATTGTACGAGAAATCATATCCTGTGTGACCCCAATTGATTGCATTTGCATCTTCTATTTCCACAGCTAGCTGGGTTCCCCTTTACGGAGTGCTCTTGCAAACAAAAATCAAGAAGACGGGGACCCCATCACTTATTCCTCTTGCTTTCAGTGGTTAGTCATCTTAACACTTATTCGTATTCTTTCATATCATTTCTTACCCTTTTTTTCTTCTAGTTTTTGGATAAACTAATAGATCTCCTTGGTTTTTATATATGTTTAAAATAGAAGAAGCAAACATTTTGTTCCATAAAATAATTTCAAGTATACATGGAAAAGAATCATTGAATTAATTATTGCAATCTTTTCTATTGTCGACACTCCATTCAAATATCATTGTAAAAATTCTATATGTTAGTTAATTTTTATTACTTTATTGAATTTAACTATTGTTGTACTATTAATTAATTTTCAAAAGTTTATTCATTAAAATATTTTTTATACACATATATTCATTTTTATTTAACTAGTTAGTATTACCATTTACTCAGCTACATATATTTCACCATTAATAATTTTATTTTGCACTTAAGATCTGTTTAGTATAGCTTTTCAAGTAAAATTTTAGAACCAGAGGTTTTAAAATTAAAATTTTTGACAAAAAATTAATCCTTTGATTGTCAATTAAATAAGCGCTTTTAAATTAATAAATCGATCGATTGAACAAAATTAAATTATTTTTATTTTTTAAATTATTAAAAATTTATAAAAATGTATACATCAAACACATAAAAATAAATAATTACCAATAAAAAATAGTACTCAGAAACACAAGACGAATTTGGTGAAGATGATATTGTGGAGATAGTGAGTAATGGTGGTTATAATTAAAATAAATTAGATAATATTAACAAAATAATCCTAAAGTATTTTATATTACAACAATATTAAAAAAAATTAAAAAGGTTCAAAATTTAGACTTCTCGTAATAGAAGCTAAATAATTTTTTTAATTATTTAAAAATCATTCTTTGATTGCAACTAAAACACACAAAAAAGTTTTTAAAAAAAATCTTGACATTAAAAAAATTAATCAGTAAAAAAATGAAATCAAATTAGCACTAATCATAATTAAAAATTACATCACCTCAAATTTATTACAATTTTTTAACAAATTATATTAATCATAGTTTAATATCTAAAAGATATTAAATTAATATTATTATATTATATTTGAGATTCATTGTTTGGACTGAACAATTTTTATTTTTTATTTGGAAGAAGGACTTTCTCAAATCTCAATTTAAAATCTCTAATATCAATGTTCCCGGTTGGCTAGTTTGAAATATAACTTAAATCAATTCTCTGATGATCATTAATATAATAATTGATTTAGTTCTATCTTATTTCCTTTTTATTGCATATTGTAAAAATACAAAAATTAATAAATTAATTAAAAATTAGAGCCCTTCTATATAGCTTGTTTGAAAGAAAAAGCATTTATACTTGTTTAATTACGTGGTCTTGTCATTACTCTCTAATATTGTCGTTAGAGAATAGGACAACCAGATTAGTGTGATGTTACTTAGAGCTATTAATAAATTGATTGTCATGGACTTTGATAAAAAGTCAAATCGATCAACCAATTATTCCCTCCAACATTTATTTTTGTGAAAGCGATTAAATGACTCAGCCAAATGGACCACTAAATAAGAATCCAAAAGAATCACCCAAGACTTTTTCCTTTGAAAAATGCACGCTCCACAAAGCACAAAACCCTATTATTTTCACTCGTATGGAAGATGGCTAGGTTCATGCTACCATCACATCTCTCTATCTTTTCTCATCCATTCTTTTATAGTTAAGTATTACATAGTTTCTTGGACGGTAGTTACATTTTAAGCTTCTAGTAGTACATAAAATTTCAAAATTAAAAGTTTTATTTACAAGTATTTTCTAATAAAAATTATCTAACTATTTTAATAAATAAGTTTTTTTAAATTATATTTAAAAAATAAATAAATTGAATAATAATAATATTTTAGATAATTTAATTTTTTTTTAAATTTTAATAAAATAAAATAATTTTTTGAATGTTATAAAAGTGGCAAATAAACAAAGAATTTTTTTTTTTAAATTATTATAAAAAATTCACTAATAAAAAAATTATACCAAAGAACAATTAATTCCTGTCCTCTTTTAATATCCTATTAATGTGATCTCTGGGTTATTTATAACACTCCGTGTTTTTATTCCGAAGGTATATTTATCATTTTCTATTTCTCCAGTTTATGCATCTGCATTCATTTCATATCTCATGTGTTTGTGGGTATAATTCTAAACTCATGTGGGGAATATTTAAGTGAGAATTCAAATTTTTGCAGGTTCGATCGACCGAATGGGTGATTCTTTCGACCGATATTTTGAGAACTCACTGAAAAATTTGTGGCTTCAGATTCGTTCGAACAAATAAGGGGATTAGTTCGATCGAATTAGGCTTCGTTCGACTGAATGAGAGATTTGTTCGATCGAAGTATGGATTCGTACGACCAAACATTGTTTCGTTCGACCGATAAATTGGAAGCTCTCTGACTTCTATAAATGCCAAAGGATTCGTTCAAACGAACTATTATTCGTTCGATCAAATCGGTGCGAATTAACGATTTTATCCTCTTCTAGAAGCTTCCTCCTTAAGAAAACTTAAGGATAAAATGGTAATTTTACCCTTTTTCTATAAATAGGGGGTCCAAGCCCAGATTTCACAATTTTCTTCTATCTTTCCCTCCTCTCCCTCACGTTTATTCTCTCCTCTGTACCTCTCAGTCATCTCTCGGATTCTTGCCGCATTTTTGATTTCTCTTTGCCTGTCGATGGCATTTGTGGCATAGAGCGTCGATTTGGCGATAGAAGTGCGGAGAACGAAAAGAGCATCTAGTGTTTCCTTCAAAAAATTTCTGACTTTCGAGCAAAATCAATAAAAACTGACTATACCACAAGGTTCATAGCAACATTTCTAACTTATCTGCATATTTTATTTCGCATTTTATGAACTTTAATTCATATGGATTTTACTGGTCATCCATAGGGTTTTCAACTAGATTGATCGCATATGCTTCGATTTTTTATGTTATTTAAGCTGTATTAAGTTGAGAGAATCGTAAGAAGTTAGAAATATGATTTTTTTGAGGAATTGGATAAATATGAACAGTAATTAAAGTTATTGTTCCGACGGACATGTGGGGTTCGTGGGTCCAAATTACGAAATCAGGCTGAATTGTGCTTGTGTAGCTATAATGTGGGTTCGTGGTAAAAGAGGTTGGGTAATTAGATGTATAACGGGAGTTTTTAGCCGATTTCACGTGTTAACCGATTTTAGAAAAACCCGAATTAGCATGCATTGCACACCATTCGAGTCACATGCGTATTTTAAAATGTATAATGATATATATACTTGAATACTTGTGTTTAGGTGACGATATGCGAGCGAGATATCCGTGTGACACACCGAAAAATGAGGGGTACTAGGGAGTGTGTACCCTCCCTATTCTATGAGTGAACTACTTTTATGTTTTGTTATTTCAATATATGTGAAATATGTATATGTTTTGCATAGAAAAATAGCCATGAGCCACTCTTTGATATTTTATGTTTTGATGATGCTTCTATGATATTGATACGGTCGATGAGTCGATTTTTATATGTGTTTTATGCTATTGTTATGGCCAGTGGGCCAGGTTTTATATATGTTTTATATCGATGATATGGCCAGTGGGCCAGGATTTTATACTTGTTGATGTTGACGGCCATGTGAGCCAGTTTTATATATATATTGGTGATGATGGCCATAAGGGCGGCCTATGGTTCACAATAGCTACTGGTTGTAGCCTAGGGTCAGCCTGAGTAGATAGAAGCCGCCTAGGTAAGTGTGGAGACTTCACTGGTGCGGGAGTCGTATGGTGTTATCATTGTTATGAGTAGATGGGTTGATCACCTGTGAGTCTCAGATTTGAATTAGCACGATGTCACCACTTGACTAATCCATGGCAAATGTTAGTGGTGGGCACATTTTCTAGAAACCCAGTATATTATATTTTCTTACATTTAAATCTAATTTTATAAAATAGCATGTTTTGTTTGCATATGAAACCCATTAACGATCTTAGGATACCCTCGGCTAGGGGTAGTCACCAGGAATGGGAGCCAGCCCAATGATTTATATTTATAACTTGAGTTTTGAGGTTTTGGACTAAAAAGAACTTCTTTGAATTTTTAATTATTGTATATTAGAATTGAGATAGGTTTCCATACTTATGGGTTAAACAAAACTTGGTTATATATGTGGTTTCAGTTCACTCACTGAGTATATTCTCATATACTCATTCCCCCTTATGCTTTAATTGCAGGTTAGGATATCGTCAGGTGATGGTGATTCTTCCAGACTTTGGAGTTATCAGGTATAGCACTGTGATCGACTCACTTAGATTTGCATTAGTCCACTGGATATAAATATTTTTTCTCTTTTTTTAAAAAGTGTGATAACTTATTTATTTCCTTACGGATTGTAAACATATTTTGATCATTGTGATAGGATTAAGTTAACCCTATGATTTTTCCCTGAATTGATAAATACTTTATATGACGGATTAGTATAAATTTTGAAGTGCTTGTGGAATGTTTGAAATGATTTGAATTTTGGGTGATTGATTGAATTTGATTTAGAAGTGTGACATAAAATGGTTTTGAAACAAGTTTTATAAATGTCTTATAGACCGATAGGTTGTATTCTATATGACTAGATACACCCTGAAAGCCTGTGGCGATTGTCACGTGTGAGACCCACGGGTTAGGGTATGACAACTTTATTGGTATCAGAGCCTTTGGTTTTAAAATGATTTTAGAAACACCTAAAATTGGTTTTCAAACTATATTTTGAAATTCTACATCTAATTTTATAATTTTAAATTTTTCCAGTGGACTAGGTGAGTCGAGTCATAGAGAGTGTCACCACCTTATTAAATGTGTGCATTAAATTTGTTCTCTTTTGTAGTAAAATATCTTCGAGACCTAGACGAGGTCATGGTAGATCGCAAAGGGAGGTAGTGCTCGATGTCGACGAAGAGGCTATATCGTATATGCCTCAGCCAAAACCCGAGGAGCAGCACGAACCTTCTCCGCCCCTATATTAGCAATCGAGTATGGGAATGCCCCCGAATATGACTCCTGAGCAATGGACTGCCTTTATGGTATATTGGAATGATCAAGCTGCTTAAGCCTTCGAATCAACTCCGAAGTTGTCCAAGTTGATTAAAGAAGTTCGATAATTAGGAAGTGTGCCTTTTGGAGGTACTTCAGATGCGACGGAAGCCAATCGATGGTTTAGAAAATTAGAGGGTGATTTGAATGATATAGAACTGGAGGAGAGGTACAAATTAAAGGTAGCTGTCAGGTTGTTAGAAGGTAGTGCAACTACATGGTGAGCTAATGTGCAAGCTAGGGCCTCAGCACAATTGACTTGGGATAACTTTGTGCATGACTTTCGAGATTAATACTTTAATCCTTTTCATTATAATCAAAAGAAGCAAGAATTTCTTCGATTGAGGCAGATGGATAAGATAGTGACAGAATATGAAACCCAACTGAGAGAGTTAGTTGAATTTGTACCAGAATTTGCTAATGAAGATAGCCTGTACTCTACGTTTGAGGAAGGATTGAACTTTGAGATCCATGAGAAGATGCCGCTGTCAGAAAATCAATGGTACAAGAAAATGATTCAGATGGCTCTTCGAGCTGAGAAGTTAGCAGGAGAAAAAAGATCGAGGAGTCAGTTTTAAAAGAGAAAGGATTTGAGTGTACAGATGGGCTCTCCATCGAAGAAGAGTTGTAGCAGTGATTCATCCAGTAGTGCCTCTGCTACAAGCCCTGCCAGTATTTCTTCACATTCTCCTCAAGATCAATGATCCTCAAGATTCAGATTCTCATCTCAAGGACATACTCAAGGTTCGAGACAGAGTCAGAGTGTAGACAGATGTGTTCACTGCAGACAGTATCATACAGGCCCATGCCCACAATCTTATTTATGCCACCATTGTGGGGAGATAGGGCACATCAGGAGGTTTTGCCCCAAGTTAGGCAGAGTGGAGATGGGTGATCAGACAAGCCGGCATTACTCGTATCATCAGCAACCACTAACTGAGCAGCCTGCAATTTCTGCTGGTAGAAGATTAGGTATAGGCAGTTCTTCAGCAGCATCCCGTGGTGCTCAGAGGGATAGAGTCCAGACCAGAGTTTTTTCCTTTAATCAGGAGCAGGCACAGGAAAACCCATTTGTGGTAACTGGTATGGTTATGATTTTTGGTCAACCTACATATGTATTGATATATCGAGGTTCTAATCATTCCTTTGTCAATACTGCATTAGCATCTCATGTTAGTGTCTCATTGTCGCCGCTAGATCAAGAGATAATAGTGCACACCCCTCTGGGGCAGAAGTTATTGAGAAAGACCGTGTTTAAAGATTGTGTTATATCTGTGAGCAGAGTTGAGCTGGTAACAAATTTAATTCCTTTGAGGATGGAAGATATTGATGCTATACTGGGGATGGATTGGTTATCCAGACATCAAGCGAAAGTGGATTGTTTTTCTAAGTGAGTTGTGTTCAGAGGACCTGGGGGATCAAAGATAGTTTTCTCAGGTAAGCGGAATGTTTTGTCTAGCAGTATAATTTGTGCGATGGAAGCTCAAAGATTATTAAGGAAAGGGTGCCAAGGGTATGTGGCACATGTTATGGATACCATTGTTTCTGGGGATAGAATTGAACAAGTTCCAATAGTGAGAGAGTTTCCAGACGTGTTTCTATATGAGTTACCAGGAATGCCACCCGAATGAGAGTTTGACTTCAGTGTTGATTTGATTCTTGGTACTAAACTGATTTCGATGCCGCCTTACCGTATGGCACCAGCTGAACTAAAGGAGTTAAAGGTACAACTTCAAGAACTGGTTGACAAAGGTTTTATCAGACCAAGTATGTCACCTTGGGGTTCGCCAGTACTGTTTGTTAAGAAGAAGAATGGGATCTTGCGATTGTGTATAGACTATCGATAGTTGAATCGGGTTACTATCCAGAATAAGTATCCACTGCCCAGGATTGACGATTTGTTTGATCAGTTGCAGGGAGCAAGTGTGTTTTCGAAGATTGATTTGAGATCTAGGTACTATCAGCTTCGGATTAAGGATAGTGATGTAGCCAAACAGCATTTCAAACACGTTGTGGTCATTATGAGTTTCTTGTAATGCTGTTTGAGTTAACTAATGCCCCAGCTGCATTCATGAATCTTATGAATCAGGTATTCCATCCTTATCTCGATAAATTTGTGATTGTTTTTATCGATGATATCTTGGTTTACTCAAGGACCAAGAAAGAACATGCTCAACATCTGCGAATTGCGCTACAGATACTAAGAGAGAGAAGATTGTATGTTAAGTTTTTAAAATGTGAGTTTTGGCTTTGAGAAGTAGTATTCTTGGGACATGTGGTCTCAAAGAAAGGAATCTTTGTGGATCCTCACAAGGTAGAAGTTATTGTACAGTGGGAGAGACCAAAGAATGTTACAGAGATTAGAAGTTACCTGGGATTAGTAGGTTATTATAGAAAGTTTGTTAAAGGTTTTTCTTTGTTGGCTGTTCTATTAACACGCTTAACGAGATAGGATGTTAATTTTCAGTGGGATAAGAAATGTGAGCAGAGTTTTCAGGAGTTAAAGAGTCGTCTCACCTTAGCTCCAGTACTGACACTACCTATTCTCGGAGAGGGATATGTAGTATTTAGTGATGTTTCCAGACAAGGGCTGGGTTGCATTTTGATGCAGAATGGGAAGGTAATTGCCTATGCTTCCAAATAGCTTAAGAAGCATGAGGAGAATTACCCAACCCATGATTTAGAGTTGGCAGCTATTGTTTTTGCCCTGTTAATACTTGTATGGAGAGAAGTGTCAGATTTTCATCGATCACCAAAGTTTGAAATATTTGTTCACCCAGAAAAAACTAAACTTGAGATAAAGAAGGTGACTTGAGTTGATTAAGGATTATGATCTGGTGATTTATTATCATCCAGGGAAAGCCAACATGATGGCAGATGCCTTATGTAGAAAATCTTCAGTAATAGTGGCGTATGTTCGGTCAGCATACCTCCCATTGTTACTGGAACTGAAGAGTCTGCAAGTGACGTTAGATTGCGGTCAAGATGGCTCGATGTTAGATAATTTCATTGTGAGATCCAGAATTAGTGAAAGCTTGCAGAAAATTATGAATGGGAATACTGAAGCCTTCTATATCTCCCATGATGGAGTTCTAACATTGAAAGGTAGGGTATGTGTACCCTTAGATGATGAATTAAGAAAGGCCATCCTGAAAGAAGCTTATTGTTCAGCTTTTGCAATACATCTTAATAGCACGAAAATGTACAGAACCATCAAAGAGAGTTATTGGTGGTCTGGAATGAAGAAAGACATCGATGAGTTCGTCGCCAGGTGTATAACCTGTCAGCAAGTTAAAGCTGAACACCAGAAGCCAGCAGGAACACTTTAGCCGTTACCTATTCCAAAATGGAAGTGGGAACATATCACCATGGACTTTGTGGTAGGATTACCGCGCACTCAAGCTGGATATGATGCAATATGGGTGGCTGTGGATCGGTTGACTAAGTCTGCACACTTTTTACCAATCAAAACTAAATATCCAGTTGATAAGCTAGCAAGATTATATATGATAGATGTTATAAGGTTGCATGGTGTACGTGTGACAATTGTGTCAGATTGAGATCCCCGTTTTACATCTCGATTCTGGTCTAGTCTTTGGAAAGCTATGGGTATAAGGTTGAATTTCAGCTTAGCTTTCCACCCTCAGCCAGATGGTCAGTCAGAAAGAACCATCCAGATATTAGAGGATATGTTGAGAGGGTGTGTACTAGAGTTTCAAGAAAGTTAGGATTAGTACTTGCCTTTGATAAAGTTCGCCTACAATAACAGCTATCAGTCCAGTATAGGAATGGCACCATACGAGGCTTTGTATAGAAGAAAGTGTAGGACACCTCTATGCTGGGATGAGGTAGGCGAGAGAAAGCTAGACAATGTCGAATTAATCGAATCCACCATTGAGAAAGTAAAGATTATCCGAGATAAGTTGAAGACAGCACAGGATAGATAGAAATCATACTCGGATAATAGAAGAAGAGATTTAGAGTTTGATGTGGGTGAGCTAGTTTTTTTGAAGATATCACCCTGAAAAGGAGTGATTCGATTCCGGAATCGAGGGAAGTTTCACCCCAGGTATATTGGGTCTTTTAGAATCATCGAGAGAATTGGTCTAGTAGCTTAAATATTAGAGCTACCATAGAGATGCAGAGGATACACGATGTTTTTCATATATCCATATTAAAGAAGTATGTGCCCGATTCTTCTTATGTTATTGGTGTGCCTCCTATCGATTTGAGAGAGGATTTGAAGTGTGAAGTTCAGCCAGTTGCTATTCTTGATCGTCAAGAGCGGACATTAAGGAGTAAAGTCATCCCGATGGTAAAGATTCTGTGGAGGAGTAATATTTTGAGGAGATGAGTTGGGAGCCTGAGCTTCATATGCAACGTCAATACCCCCATCTCTTTTAGTACTAAGGTACGTTGAATTTTGGGGACAAAATTCTTTTAAAGGGGTAGATCTGTGAGCCCCATGCTTAGATCCCAAGGGCATGACGGTCATTTTATATTTTTACTGTTCGTGCATTTGCATCCATCTCTTATAACGTGTGCTTGTGAGTGCAATTTCGTAACTTAGATTGAGGATTTGATTGGTTAAGATAGAGTTTTGGGGTCGTAAATTAAGGGACCTTAATGTAATTTAGGGAGTATTAAAGTGAGATTTTAATTTTTGCCGGGCTCAGTCGATCGAATGGATGATTCGTTCAGCCAAAATTTTGAGGACTCTCTGAAAAATTTGTGGCTTCAGATTCGTTCGAACGAATATGGGGATTCGTTCAATCGAATTGGACTTCGTTCGATCGAATGAACCATTCGTTCGATTGAAGTGTTGGTTCGTTCAAACAATTGAGGATTCGTTCGACCGATAATTTAAAAGTTCTCTGACTTCTGTAAACGTCAAAGGATTCGTTCAATCGAAGAGGGTAATTCATTCGAATGAACTTCGATTTGTTCGATCGAATCGACGTGAATTAACGATTTTACCCTCTTCTGAAAGCTTCTCTCTTAAGAAAATTTAAGGCCAAAATGGTAATTTTGCCTTTTTCCTATAAATAGGGGGTCAAAGCTCAGATTTCATAATTTTCTTCTTTCTTTCCCTCTTCTCCCTCACGTTCATTTCCTCCTTTGTCCCTCTCAGTCGTCTCTTGAATTCTTGTCGCATTTTTAATTTCTCTTCACCTGTCAATGGCATTTGTCGCATCTAACTACCCGGGAGTGTTGATTTGACGATAGAAGTGCGGAGAACGAAAAGAACATCTAGGGTTTTCTTTGAAGAATTTAGGGTTTTTTGAATTCTGAGCAAAATCGACGAAAATCGACCATACCACGAGGTTCGTAGCAGCATTTCTAACTTGTCTGCATATTTTGTTTCGCATTTTATGAACTTTAATTTGTATGGGTTTTACTGTTCATCCATAGGGTTTTCGACTAGATTGATCGCATGTGCTTAGACTTTTCATGTTTTTTTGGACTATATTAAAGTCGAGAGAATCGTAGGAAGTTAAAAAATGATTTTTGAGGAATTGGATAAATGTGAACAGTAATCAGAGTTATTGTTTCGACAAGCATGTGGGGTCTGTAGGTCTAAATTACAAAATCGGGCTGTATTGTGATTGTATAGCTACTATATGGGTTCATGATAGAAGAGGTTAGGTAAATAGACGTGTAACGGGGTTTTTAGTCGATTTCACGTGTTAACTGATTTTAGAAAAACTCATATTAGTATGCATTGCACGTCATTCGACGTCATTCGAGTCTCGTGCATGTTTTAGAATGTATATTGATATATACTTGAATGCTTGTGTTTAGACGACGATAAGCGAGCGAGATATTCACGTGGCACACCGAAAAACGAGGGAAATTAGGGAGTGTGTACCCTCCCTATTCTGTGAGTGGACTACTTTTATGTTTTCTTATTTCGGTACATGTGGAATATGTATATGTTTTGCATAGATAATGGTCATGGGCCATTTTTTGGATATATTATATTTTGATGATGATTTTATGACATTGATACAATCAATGAGCCGAGTTTTACATATGTTTATATTGATGATATGGCCAGTGGGCCAGGAGTTTATACTTATTGATGTTGACGGCCATCGAGCCGATTTTATTTGATATATGTTGATGATATGGCCTTTGGGCCTGACTATAATATTTATGGTGATGTTGGCCATGAGGGCTTGTTGTTCACAGTAGCTACTGGTTGTAGCCTAGGATCGGTCTGAATAGATAGAGATCGCCTAGGTGAGTGTGGAGACTTCACAGGTGCAGGAGTCGTATGGTGTTATTATTGTTATGAGTGGATGGATTGATCACCTATAAGTCTCAGATTTGGATTAGCACGATGTCACCACGTGACTAATCTATGACAAACGTTAGTGGTGAGCACGTTTTTTAAAAACCTAGCATATTCTATTTCTTGCACTTAAATCTATTTTTATAAATTAACATATTTTATTTGCATATAAAACTCACTAACGGTATCAGGATACCCTTGGCCAGGGGTAGTCGCTGAGAATGGGAGCCAACCCAATGATTTATGTTTATAACTTGTGTTTTGAGGTTTTAGACCCTAAAAAACTTCTTTGGATTTTTAATTGTTTACATTGCAATTGAGATAGGTTTTCACACCTATGGTTTAAATAAAACTTGGTTATATTTGTGGTTTGTGGTTTCAGTTCACTCATTAAGTATATTCCCATATACTCACTCCCCCTCACTCTCCAGTTGCAGGCTAGGAAATCATCAGGTGGTGGTGATTCTTCCAGACTTTGAAGTTATCAGGTATAGCTCTGTGATCGACTCACTTAGATTTGCATTAGTCCACTGGATATGTATTTTTTGAAAAGATGTAACAAATTATTTATTTTCTTATGTATTGTAAATATATTTTGATAAATACTTTGTATGATAGATTTATACGAGTTTTGAAGTGTTTGTGGAATGTTTGAAATGATTTGAAGTTTGGGTGATTGGAAGGATTTGTGTTAGAAGTGTGGTATAAAATGATTTTAAAACAGATTTTATAAAGGTCTTACAGGCTGACAGGTTATATTCTGTGTGACTGAATACACCCTGAAAGCCTGTGATAGTTGTCACGTGTGGGACCCACGGGTTGGGGTGTGACACCATCTGCTCAGGTAAACTAAGTGGTCGAAAGATGGCTAGTGTTTCTGCAACAGTCTCAGCTATAAAATCCACAAGAGCTTGTCCTTTGATAGCCTTGTGAGGTTGAAAGTGGATGTCAAATTCGTTGAGTTCTACTACCCATTTGACCAGGCTCTCGGACAAGTTGGGTTGGTGGAGAATCTGTCAAAGTGGTTGGCTGGTCAGGACCACTACTGGATGGGCCTAAAAATAGGGCCATAATTTCCTGGTTGCTACAATGAGCGCCAGGTACAACTTCTCTAGTGCTGAGTATCTCGTCTCAGCATCTATCAAAGCTTTGTTGGTTTAGTATATAGGCTGTTAAACTTGTTAAGGATCTTCCTTCATCAATATTGAGCTAACTGCATGTTCATTGACAGACAAATAAAGATAAAGAGTTTTCTGTGGCGAAGGGCTAACCAATTGTGGGACGAAAGTTACATAATCCTTAAGTTGTTTGAAGGATTCTTCACATTCCTCCCCTTATATCATTCCCTTGCCTTTTCTCACAGCCCTAAAGAAAGGGTGGCACTTGTCAGTGAATCGGGAAATAAAATGGCTCAGAGTGACTAATCTTCCCGTCAAACTTTGTAACTCCTTCAGCGTGCTGGGATTCTTCAAGTTCAGAATTGCGTGTATCTTCCGCGGGTTAGCCTCAGTGCCTCTTTCACTGATCATGAAGCCTAGAACCTTCCCCGACTTGACTCCAAAGGCGCACTTCTCAGGATTTAATTTCAGCTGATATTCCCTGAGTAACGAGAATGCCTGTTCCAAGTGAAGAGGGTGGTTTGAAGCCGTAACGG
>JAVXUL010117261.1:0-17319 GCA_035590515.1 Trichilia minutiflora | reverse complement strand
ATAACATTATCAATACATATTCTAAATGAGAAAGGAAATCTAATTACGATGATGCATGCAGAAACCCGAGTTCCCCAAAATCGGACTATTTTCCGGATTTCTCCTAAAATCCTCGTTAAGTCTCGAATTACCCAACTAACGTCACTACGGACCTACATTATGGCTTAGACGACTCATTCCTATCCGAACACGCGATTTTGGGCTGTGGGCCCCGCGCCGTCGCCAGAACAGTAACCGGAGTTACTGTTCACGATTACCCAAATTCTCTAAAAATGTAAATCTAGCATCCTACGACGTCCACGAGTTCTCTATAACCAACATTTCACCTTAAAACTAGATTATATGGGCTAAATCTACAAAAGTTCATACGAAAAACCCATACATCAAAATGCATTAAAATCGTAAAATGAGTATGTAGACGCGTTAGAAATGAAGCCACGAACCTCGTGGTGTGGTCGGTTTCCTTCAATTTGGCCTCGAACACCGAAAGCCCCAAAATCCTCCAAACCCTAGATTTTCTTTTCTGCGAAATCCGTGCCCCTAGCACCAAATCGACGCTTCCAATGCGTTCTACGCGTAGAATGGAGCTTGTGGGTGTAAAGAAATCAAAGTTTGGACAAGAAATTGGGTAGGAACCGAAAGGGGCAGAAGATGGAACGGGAGGGAGGAAGAGAAGAAGAAAATGGGGAGAAAAGCTGAAAAATTCGGACCTCAGACCCCTTTTTATAGAAAAAGGGTGAAATTACCATTTTGCCCTTAAGTTTTCTAAAGGAAGGAGCTTCTAGAAATGGGCATTTTCGTTATTTCACGCCTATTCGGTCGAACGAATCAAAGATTCGATCGATCGAACCAATCCCTTCGATCGAACGAATCGTATTTCGGTCGATCGAACCCTTTGACGTGAATAGTACTCAGAAAGCTCACGAATTATCGGTCGAATGAATTCACACTTCGATCGAACCTCACATTAGGTCGATCAAACCCAATGCCAAAATTTTCTAGAAAGTTTCCAACGATTCGGTCGAACAAATTCTCCATTCGATCGACTGAACTCACCAAAATTCGAATTCTCACTTTCATAGGCCCCAGACGAGCCTAATATCACACCTATAATCCCATGAAATATGAAATGAATGCAGATGCATGGATGGAAGATGTAGGAAATGACAATTATACCCTCAGGGTAAGGTACGGGTCGTTACAAGAAGAGAGTGATCCTGGGACCAAGACCTCCTGGTTAAGTGGATCGTCTCAAGAGTAGAGAGTGATCCCTAGGGAGTGACGCTTCAATAGGTTTTCATTTGATTCTCACAAACGACGCCAATTATTGATGCAAAAAAAAATGTTCGACTACTTTCATACACTAAACAACAAAAATCTCCGACGAGTTTCTTACACCAAACAAGGAGTCACACATAGTTCTTTTTAGGGGAAGGGCCATTCTGCCTACGTCCCCCCTCTTCATCTTCTTTTTCTTCCTCCTGGTTTCTCTCTATTTCCCTCTTTTTTTCTGGTAAGGGATCAAGTCACACGTAGTTCTTTTTAGAGGAGGGGCCATTTTGCACTGTGAAAGTTTTCTGCCCTCTATAAGTAGAGATGAAATCTAACCCTAAAAGAAAAATCCCCTTTTGCTGTTGATTTTGTCTCCTTATATAGGGCCCTTGGAAAGTGAGTAAAATAACTTGGCATTAGAGAATGGGAATGATAGGACGCTTTGCCTTAGGATAATGTGCCAGTCACTTTTTATTTAAGAGATGTGACGTCCATCAAGCCTGTTAATGTTAGATTTCTGAAGTTCGACGGTGATGAGACATATTGCAAGGGTCCGTCAAGGCGGTGTTTCTTTCTGCAGAGTTCTTGATCATTAATCATTCCTATTTTTAGTGGTCTCCAAGGACTAACAACGAGGTCAGGTTTCCTGAGAGGTAGACAGTATTTCAAAAGAAGCAAGAGGCAGTCGTCTTAAGAGAAGCAGTCAGGAATCCTAAGAGGTGAGCAGTCAGGAATCCTGAGAGGTATCAATCAGGAATTCTGGGAGGTGGACAGTTAGGATTTTTGAGAGATGGGTGATTAGATGATACTATTATGAGGGTTCAGGATGACAAATGTCCACCTGGGAGGCAAGGCACCTGAGACGATATGAAGTCTGAGGCGTGGGATGCCTGAGATGGATGGAACCTGGGAGGGAAGGTGCTTGAGACGGAGGGAAGTCTGAGGGGTAGGATGACTGAGATGGGTGGAACCTAGGAGGCAGTATAACTGAAACGGGTGGTCTTTCTAAAATCTATAAGACAGTTTGCATTAAATACGTGGGGTAAAAAATGTACTTCAGGCTCAAATCACCACCAACAATATATATTTAATATATGAATTAATTAATTATAAATTAATTATTCTTGATTAAATATATTATGCATTTTTGACTTGAGCTCACCCATATTTTATGAGCTTGGATGTATCACATAATAACACCATTATTTTATAATATTTATAGATAAATATGAAAATATAAAATGATAGAAAATGAGTAAAAATTCAAGATTTTTGGGTCTCTTCTTCTCCAAAAATGTGGGTAGTTATAGGAGCTTATTTGGGAGGGTTTCAAGTGATGAAAACTCATACTTTTGGGTTTAGTCTTCATAAAAAATGAAAACTTATAAGGTAAGCACCTAAAACCCTCATTTAACTTCTTTTGTGCACCTTTATTTTGTTATTGAATTGCGTAGTTTTAGGGCAAAGTTTTTAGGAAGAAAATTTTTATTTATGCATGTTTTAGACCATTAGAAATCAACATATTGATCTTCAATTTTACAAGTTGCAATGTTGTACAGACAACAGCGTGTTATCATTCTATATATTTTTGATTTTGTGACTTTTTGTGGTTATGTAAATATTGTTTTACTGATATAGTTTGTATTATTATTTGTGTTGATATAAATATTGTTTTACAGAAAATAACAATTTATATTATTGCTTGATTTGATATAATTATTGTTCCATTTGTTTTACTCAAAAAATCTAAAACAACTCCAATTTAAAAAAATAATTTAATGAATAAAAAAATCAGAACTTTAGAAAATAAATAAATACAAATAACTTATAAAAATAAATAAATAATATAAAAAAGCTAATAAGATAATATGATAATAAAAAAATAATAAAATATTATGATAATAAAAAAGAATAAAAAAATAAGTATCTAATTAAATGAAGAAATAGAAAAAATCTGTTGGAAAAAATAATAAAATTTCTAAAACTTGAAAAAAGGATAAAAATATTAAATACAAAATAAAATAACAAATTATAATAAAAAATAAAAAAAATGGTAGCTCGAGGCATCACGTGTTTTTATTTTTTTAAATTTTTTCCCCTGTTTATCTTTCTCATTCTCCTTCACTTTCATATAATTTTTTACTTTCTTGTTTTCCCCTCTCTACCACCCAAAACAAATCTCTTTGTTCTCTTTTACCACCCACACTCCGGCACTCTTAGTAAATTCCATCTCAAATCTCTTTTATCACCCACACTCCTAGAAATTGCCAACACACTATAGCATATTTCCTTATCTTTTCCTTTATTTTTTTCACCTTTATTTTCTCATTCACATAAACAATGTTAATGCATATTTTTCATCTTTTCAATTCATGAAATTGCTGCAAAAAAAAGCAAGAATCAGGAGACCCAGGTTAATATCACTCTAATATTTACTTTTTCTTATTTACCCATAGATTAATTTGCTCATGATTAGGGTATTTCTTGATAGATTACTATAGCATAAACAGTAGCCGAATTTGTGAAAAGTTTTCGTTTAGATGATTTTTATGAAATTTGAGTAATGAAAGTTTCTTGTGTTGTGTTTGTGCTTGTTTGGGTTGAAATACTTGTGTGTGTGCCTAATGATGATTATTTGCATTTCGTAATAGAAAGTTTTGAGGAAAGAGTGTATTCTTCAACGAGATTTGGATTAACAAGGTCAGAGCTCGTGTAATTGAGGATTGAATTTGTTATGTGAAAATAAAGTGAAAAGATATGGGAAATGTGTAAAAGTATGTACGCAATAGTGTAATACTGCATCATGATTTGTTTCAGAGATGGCAAAAAGTGATTTGAAGAATCGGTTGTCAGGTGAGTAAGGCTTAGGGAATGTGATAGTGATGTAAATCGTATCACAGGTGCTCTAGATTTGGATTATCAAATCTTGTGATGTTAATGAGAGATGTTTTGTGCTCAACCAAAAGCAACAGCCATGACTGCTGTAGGGAATTCTATGCTAATGCAACTAAAATGAACGGTCGAGTGTCATTTTATTACGGGAAGTGGATCAGTTATGAGGCATCTGTGATTAATAATTTTTATTAGCTTCAGGCTCCTCCTATTTATGAATTAGCACAATTTATTGAGTCTGCAGATCTAGATAATATACTAGCGGTTATTTATGCCAAACCTATTCAATGGATGCTAATACGTGGGGTGAAAGTTCATTTTTTAATAAAGGAATTAACGAGGGAGATGATTTTATGGCATCATTTTATGCGTTCGAAGCTTAGCCTGACATTACATTTATCTGAAATGACCAAAGAACGTGCTATAATATTGTATGCTATAAAAACTGGCTTGACAATCAATGTAGGACAATGGATCTCCAACACCATCCACTTTACTGCAGACAATTTTTATGTGAGACTATCGTTTCTATTGCTGATCATGGAACTCATCACAACAGCAGGGGTCGATACATCTGGCGAAGAGATCTTACAATCAAAATCTATTATTAACAGTTGTTCAGCTAATCGAATTAAAAAGCTTGAACTGTTCACAGAGCTTGAGGAGAGATCCACTCGTTTCCATCATTCACAATATAACTACGTACGTTTGAGATTGAGACTAGTATTCGATAGTGTCAGCAAGACATTGCAGAGATCAAAGAGTGGTAATGCTATGAACATGGGTGCCTTCAAATTTTAGAGCAATTGATGCATTATATGAGAGTCTAGTTGGGTATTGATATGTCATATACTTCTCGGATGTCACCTCTTTCATCACACTTATAACCATCAGAAGCGTCATCGTTAGTACCAGAAGTTAAAGCTAATGATGAGGAGGAATAGGTTGGGGGACTAAGTCATGGTTTTATTCAAGAGAACGTCTAATGTGTATTTTGGAACCATTCCATACAGTTTTTGTACAATAATCATAACTTTGTAATTGAACTATCATGTTAACTTAATTTTATTTTCTTTTTGATTTAATCTAATATAGTTAATTAAGTTATTAATTATCTGTATATGATATATAACTTTAATAAATTACAACAACCTGATATTAAATATATGCACATATCACTGGACATGGATTTTGAATAAAATTAATTCATAATAATTTAAAATGACTATACCATATATGTATAGCTATTTTCGTCCAAAGAATTGAACTATCATCCAGAGAAAAATTAAATGTTCGTCCTAAACATAAATATTGAATATATGTATAAACAAACACTCCATAGTCTCTAGATTCCTGACACTGATAGGGAATACCATCTGTTAGGCACTTCTATAGTTGAATGATCTAATATAGTGTAATAACCAAGAACACAACATTAAATAAAATAATACTCATAATAATCTATTCTGACTATACCACAAATCTACAATTATTTTGGTCCTCAAAATAGAGCTATCATCTAAACCAAAATCAAAAGTGCGTCCCAAGCATAAATACTGTATATACATGTGTGTAAATACACCACAGTCACTCGATTCCACTCGCTAATGGGGAACACTTGTTTTTGATCGTTCATAGGTAAAAGAAACCAAATCTATCACAATGTTTGCATCTTGTAATAAGAATGCGATTAGTATGCACAGAGGCTTCGATGCTATTCTCATCTTATTGTCGGAGTGTTCATTTGGAGCGGAATCGTATATCATGATGTATCGACATGAAAGGTAAATGGCACATGCCACCCAATATTCCTGCTGTACAATCCATTAAACATACAAAACGTCACATGTAATCCGCAGTCTAAACTGGCCACATCTATGTACGAAACTCTAGATATCAGTATCTAAATGGAATGAGTCATTTGAAAGTTGACTGACCTTGTATCCTGCCCATGTAGTAGAAAGTAACATCTATAATATATAAGGTATTACTTGATGTGACAGTGATATTTTATTGACGTTATATAAAGTTAAAGCATATGATGAACAAACTTACACAAAATATGGTCAGGACAGCTGTTTAATTCTAAATAAATATGCTCTAAAATGTTAACTGCTGGCGACTCAATATGTCAATGTACTCATCGATATGCTATTAGAAAAAAAAATAAAAAAACATATATAGATATAGCAAAATTAGCCACAAAAATATCAAAACAGAATAACAAGATGTTAGTTATATACTGTGTCCTCTAATCATGACCCTGCTATATATATAACAGACAGTTACTGGGGAGTAAGTCTTGTGATATCATCATTAATATAGTTTTTCTCATTGGTCATCCATGAGTTGAATTATTTGAATAAGTCATCCAAATTAAGCACTTAACTACACGACTCATATTGGATAGTTTGTCTAACTCGTGGCTTGCCCTTTTTGATGGGATTAGTGTATGGTGTTCTAGCATGTGTACTTAGCTCGTATACGCGATCAAAATGACTAACAGCCACCCCCTCAGCTCCAGTATCCTCATCACTTATATCCTGAACTGTATCGAAACCTTCGGCCACTATATCTTCAGCGCCAATATCCTTCACAATAGGCACATCAGGTTCTTGAAAGTTATACAAATCATATCAGGTAGATCAAGTCACTAAAAAAACCGACAGAGTTTTATCTACAATAGTGTGTAACTACTAACTAAGTGGCTGTAAAACTAAACAAAGCACTACAAAAGCAATCCGTCAATAACACAACTCCATCACAGTTTTTACCAACTAACCAAACTCCATATACTCAAATTCATAAATATAATAACTTATAAAATGAGCAAACCTGAGCATATAGGGCACTATATAAATGCATCCAATATCGTATGTTATAGTTCAAACGATCAAAAGCATCCTCTAATCTTGATGTATGCTCATCCCGTCATCATGCAAACTCATCAAAATCCCCTCTCAAACTACCAATTGCCTGCATGACATCACTATGATACTTGGGATATGCCATACTATCAAAAACCTGCGATGTGAATGGATCAGCACCTTGATGGGGAGAATTGTACCCCATACTACTCGACCTCAAAGATGCTGATACTGAAGCATGGACACGTGTAATGGTGGTCCAAACTACAAGCCACTCAATACATGAGACGATTATGATAATGAGCATCATACGGGAGCAATGTAATCCATGCCAGTAAACATCTGCGATGAATGGGGTGAATGATTCGTAGGGGTTCAAACCAGAATATTATGGACCACATCTTGCAAATACATGGTTCGCTGGACCACTTCCTCTCCAGTAACTTCTTAAGTATGAGCCAATGTGTGAAAGATCAATGTCGACCTCCACTCTAAAAAAAAAGTTTAGTTAGTAATATGTATGTATATGACTGTATGAAACTAAAATCAATATTAAAAACCCTTGATAGACCTTCCATGGTCTATGATGGTTTACATGATCCAACTAGGATAATGGATGACTGTACTCGATCGAAGGTTCATTAACCATATTTATATAGCATACATAATATAGTTAGAAACACTTCTCAAAACTTTCTTCTATATGCTACGTCATTATAGGTGCCTACAATTCAAAATATAATTAGCAGGTGTATTGTTCAGAAAATCAACATAACATTAGAAAGATAAAAGACTTACTGTATTCGCATTGAAGATGTACTGATGAATCAAAATTGATCGAGTATTTTCTTTTAACGAACTCCATCGGAGCATATGAGAAACATGATCATTTAGTTTTCTGGTCAAATCAAGGTCTGATGTATCGACGATCTCGTAAATCCAAATCTATAAATATATCACACAATGATTTACTTGTACAAATTATAACAATAAATAATTACAATTCCTACAAAACCCTCTATGTATAGCTTAAGTATAATTATATGAACTTTATCTAAAATACAACAGGATATCCCTCTAGCTTATACTTAGCTTTAATCTTCTGTGCATCAAAACTTTTCTTTCTCTTTGTGTTCTTCATCATCTCCATAACATTGGCCTTTTTATCGCTCATAACTGTTGACACAAAACCTAACATGCAAAATTTGCTTATAAGCGTACGGTGTCAAGTTATAATCCTAGGTAAGTAGGGTATTATCTCCACAAGGAATATATAATCCTATTAATGCCTATAACATAATCAACACTAAATTTTATCTAGAACATCAACTTAGAAAGAATTAAACTAAATTAATCAAGAAAAAATGATGATAAACTAAATTAACGATAAAACCACACTCAAACAAACTAAAAAAATCAATGGATATGAGCCTAAAGAATTGATTCATCTGTTGTTTTTATCTCATTTTAATTGTCCCTTTAAAGTCTCAATTAAATGAGTTTATAAAATAAAAAATATCCATTACTCCTTCTTTCAAGGCAAGTGAGTCTATCTCTCAATCTAACTCTAATATCCCTATTTTCAATTAAATTGAGAAACACATTAATCTCAAATTATTTCCATAAGTTTTTTAGGAATTAAACCGTCTCCAGACTAATTGATAAACCTAGTTATATTGTTCATAGTCCAATCTAAATCCCATTTTCCTGAGTTTAAAGATTCAAATTTAAATTCATCTAAATTATAACAAGTGATTTTAGAAGCATTAAGTATCAAACAATATGAATAAACATCATTTAATTCATTTGACATTCATATATAACAATTAAAATGGGTTCAACAATAGATTACATCAATCCTCGAGATTAAAGATCTAGCCTAACATAAGTTGTAAGTAATTAATAACAATTATAGTAAAACTCATGATGTTCAATAATTAAACTAAAAAAATATAAGAGAGAGAAAAAGAAAAACTTTTAATCTTCAATCTTTAGTCTTCAATCTTGAATCTCCTTATTTCTTTGTTAAATCCAAGGTTGTTTTGAGTGTTTTTCAGCCTCTGAGATGTGCCAAAAATCTCCTTCCTTTATGCCAATTACCTCCTTCCTTTATGCCAATTACGTCCTTCTTTTATAATCTCCCAAACCCTAGACTTAAAAGGAAAAAACAAATAAGAAAACCAAAAAACATGCATTCCAGCGTGTTTGGTGCTGCAACAGGCTGTTGCAACGCCAATTGTTCTGATTTTTGAGGTTGTTGGGCACTGTAGCGTCAGCCCTTCTATTTTTTTGCATTGTCTGATGATTTCTAACCAAGTTTTGATGATGATAATGACTTTAAATGAACTCGACTTGTTCTTAAAAGTTGTAGTCTTTGAATCTTCTTTTTAACAAATCTTGAATCATCAAAATAAGATTATTCTACTAGAAGTTATGATCGATTTATGAAAATTACATGAACTGCCTCCTTAATGCACACTTTGCCAATTTTTGGAATTTAAGCCCTACAATACAAAAAAAAACTCATTAAAAAAACTTATAATAACTCTAAAATAAGCAAAATATAAGTAAAAAAACATTAAGAAAAATCAAGTAATCAGTAACATAAGTCGTTAATACTTTTGCAATGATTGGATAGTCTGTTCTCAGCATACAGAACCCAAGGATATCGGTTGAACTCATCAAGATCATCGAGAATCCTTAACAGAGAGAGCCTTGATATATATATATCTATATTCTTTATCACAGATAACATGTTCAATCAAAAAATATAATGATAGTTTCATCGCATCCAGGTCATCTATCCTACGTAAGTCAATTCCGTAATAAAAGTCTTTAAACATTTTCAAAGTAATCACGTATGTCCCATTAAAATACAACTCTCAAAGTTGATCACTTCTTGATTTGATATTTGGAATTGTGCCAAATTTCAACCCCATTATAAAAGCAAACTCCTTGCGACTAAATCTCATAACACTACCTCCAGTAAGAAATCATATCTTATCCTGAACATCATCCGTAATATGAACCTCATGTTACAACATATGATGTATCAACCACCACAAAAAAGACAGATTTAGTGATATATCTAGAAAATAACCCATACATGTCTGTCTAAAAATAATATGTTGCTCCATAGATAATTTCTCTCGAATCAATCTTATATTTTACAAATAAGATAGTGATGTCACATCATCCTAAGGGTGGCAAACGAGTCGGCCTAGCCTGGCTCATGAAAATAAAACCCTTACTGGCTAATGTGCCGAGTTGGACTCGGCATGACCAAAAAAATTAAGGTCCGGCATAGCCCATGAGGCACGACCCTCGAGCTCACGGGTTATGCCGTGTGGGGCTCATAGGCTAAAATATTATTTTAATAATATATTATTATTTTAATTATTATTATTTTAATAATTTATTTATCTTATTTATAGGCCAGACCAAGCTTGGCACGGCTCATCACACGCTCATGCCAAAGCTCTCAACTTGACACGGCTCTTTTAACAGGCTGAACGGTGCCATGCTTTTACTATTTATAAGCTGGGCCTGTGTCGATTCGACCCATTTCCCACCTCTACATCATCCTTAACATGATCCTCCTTAATTCTTTTTTAATATAAACATCTTTACCTGTTAAAAGAAATTTCTTGCACCTGTGAATAAGTCAATTAATTAATAATTTAAATTATTAGTAATATGATATTCCATAATTGACATTGCATATATACATTCTTATAAATAAATAATAAAATATTCTATACTAATTACTAAATCAATATATAAATTATTAAAAATAATAATAATAATAATTATTATTATTATTATTCCTAATGTTAATATTATTATAATTAGTATAATTAAAAAATCAAACAATTTAGGAATTAATTTTTTTAAGATATTAAAAATTATGTAATTAGAAAATATATTTAATTAGCAATAAATTTAGAAATACATAAAATTTAAAAAATTTATAATAATATTTTTTAAAAATATTTTAAATTTTTTTTAAAAATTAAAAAAAAGAGGGGATGTGGTCTTGAGCGCATGCTTTTTGCATGTACTCGAGGAAATCTTTTCTCCCAAAATGCATACTCGGGAGTGTGCTTCCCATACTCCCAACCCAAATATCCATTTTTTCCCCCCAAAACTTAGTTTCCTACATTTTCTTTAATGATTTTCTTTTCTAATACAAGTTTCTACTACAATGCATCTTCTTCAATGTAATTTTATCACTCTTCTTCAATCAGATTCCCCAATCATCATTTTTCAAACTTTAACAAAAATGTATTAACTACCAACCCATAGTTTATAGAAAACTTACCTCAGAAAATATTACTGGAAGCTTTGAAGATATCAAAAATTTTGGAGACAGTGGGAACTTAAAAATCGATGACGGTGGGAGTTTGGAGAAAAATGGGTAAAATGTTAAAATATAAAATTAAGGTTGGATTTGGCAAAGTGAAATGGAGGATAGTTTGAAATTTTTAAATTTTTAACCGAGGATATTTTTGTCTTCAAACAGTTATTTGAGTTATTTTTTATTGAAAATTTTTTAAATGATTTTTTGAATAAATAACATGTATAGTGAGTATTTTTGGTTAATTCCCAAATGGAAACCTAAAAAAAGAAAAAAATACGAAAATATCCTTATTTTCTAATATGTTTACTACAATGACCAACCTCTAAAAATATTAATCAATTTAACCATTAACTTTATTTTTGAACAATTTTACCCTCAAATTTAAAATATATGAAAACAGATTTGCGTCCCCTTTTTCCTAACATCTCCTTCCCTTTGCCTATTGAATGTCTCTGTCAATCTTCCTCTAAAATTTATATTTGACACTCTCGTTTCTTTGTTTTATTGATAAAAATTTATTTTTAGACTTCAACAATTCTTTGACAGTCTATATCTATCCAAAACAAATGAGTTTGTTAATTTTATTTTAAATTTTAGAACTAGGAAACTTAGATTTTTATAGGTTATAAACATATAAATAAAAAGGTATTTTATTGTATTAGTTTTTTTGCTTAAATTTAAGCTATGGACGAGCTTGCAGAACTCTAAATATCAAAATATAAGAAGTGTTCGAAAGTGTGTTATTTTGTAGGTGTTCGAAAGTGTCATGTCTGTCTGTGTTCAAAAGTGTGTTATTTTGTGTGTGTTTGAAAGTGTGTTATTTTGCTTATGTTTGAAAATGTGCTATTTTGCATGTATTTAAAAGTGTGTTATTTTGTATGTGTTCGAAAATGTGCTGTTTTATATGTGTTAAAAAGTATCGATTTTAACCGTGTTCAAAAGTGTATTATTTTTTGTGTGTTCGAAAGTGTCATGCATATCTGTGTTCAAAAGTGTGCTATTTTGTAGGTGTGTGAAAGTGTTGTACTTGACTATGTTCAAAAGCGTGTTATTTTGTGGGTGTGCAAAAGTGTCGTGTTTTATTATATTCAAAAGTGTGTTATTTTACGTGTATTCACAATTGTCATGTCTGACTATGTTTGAAAGTTTGTTGTATTGGTATGTGTTTCAAAGTTTGTTATTTTGTGTGTATTCAAAAGTGTCATGACGACTTGTGTCTGAAAGTATGATTCGATAGCATATTTAAATTATAGGCTTTAACTATATTCGTAAGTGCACGATTTTACATTACTCAAAAGGGTACTTAAAAACTGTGTACGAAATTATGATTAATTATTAAACATTTGGTTGTAATGCAAATATAACTGATCAATATCCATTACTTTTACGACATGGAGGTTCATGGGTAACAAACTCGGATGGTAAAGAGTTTTATGTGGGAGGTTTTATAAGATGTGTATGTATGGACCACATAATAATATTAAATCAGTTTATTCAAATAATGTACAGTTTGTTTGAGATCAATCATGAAGAATTTACTGTTAGATTTCAGACGTTTTATATGGAGAGCATACAATCAGAGATTCTACTAGTTATGCCAACTAAAATTATAATTGAATCAAACTTCGAGGGTTTCTTTATTGTTAATAGTATTTATATAAATAGTATTAGGGGACAATATCCGCTATTAATTACAATTGAACCAATAAATCTTGCAGAACCAACAATACAATACATAAGAGAACTTTCTACATATACGTTTAGGTCTTTACTTGGTAGCAATCAAGTAAACTGTACCATCTCACCCAGACATCAGCATGCCAATAGATATATTCTCGATCATTCTCTATATGTTACAGGTAATAAGATGACTGCTAACAGGGTTTATTCTCTAGTACAATATAATAATGATCGTATAGACAATTATATTAACACTAAGCGATAACTTGATGCTCCCAATATTCCTCTTGAATATGAAGTTAGATTAAATTATTGCGATAAAGAATCCAATCGGACAGGATATATCATGATATGCCATATAATCCCATTAATTTAATGGCAGTTCCATCAATGTCAAATCAAATAACTCAGTATTTACCACTTAAGCTACCAACGATAACCAGGATTGTGCATGATATAATATCAACAACTGATGACGATAATGTTTATGTTAGTTAGATTTTTACTTCGAAATATGAATTAAAACAAAGGTTAAGCTTAATGGCAATTAAAAGACATATTCATTTGAAGACTTATAAATCTTCAATCAATCGATATGAATTAATATGTGCTACAGATTCATATAAATAGTGTATGTAGGCTATTAAGACTAGAGATAAACCATATTTTTGAGTCACCCATTTAGATTTGGATACGATGCATACATGTGTAAATGATCAACTATCGGATGAACACCGTCAAACGATTATTAGTATTATTGCATTGATAGTACATGACAAGTTTGCATATTCTAGTCATGTTTACACTCTACAAAATATTATAGATGATATTAAAAAAGAGTACGGAGTGCTAGTATAATATCATAAGGCATGGCTTGGCAAAGAAGGAGCACTTAGGCTTATGTGTGAGGATCTAGAAAAGTCTTTTCAAACACTTAACAGCTTTAAGTTATTTTTTGATGATTTAATGGCATAATTAATTTTCTATGGTATATTGTTTTTGATAATGTCAAAATAAATAACAAGCAACAAAAATGTGAACATGTGATAATTCGAATGCATTTATTTGATAAATGAACATATATAAGTCACTTGTTTTCTTGGAAAGTGTAAACGTTTTTGAAGGTGAGAAAAATGTGAAAAAAGCATCAAGAAAAGCTCACCAAGACACAAACATATCGACACATTTTAGTCACAGTACAAAATAAAAGCCCGAGTTTTGAAACCTTGCACTAAATCGTATTGACACCTTTAATCTGCACTCAAACATTTTGGAACCTTCATTAAACGTATCGATACCCTGAAAGACTGATCAAACGTATCGATACCTCAAGACGTGATCAAGTACTCTCTTCTTAAATGTATCGATACCCCTGAATTTTCTTCAAACGTATCGACACCCTGAGGATAGAATCAAGCACCTTCATGACGGATTTTATTTTTTTTACGTCAAAGAGTTTCGATAAAATTTAAAAATGTATCGATACCTTCAAGTTGAAATTCACAAACGTATTGATACCCTAAAATATGTATTAACACCTTTACTAAAATCAAGTCTGTAACGGCTACTTCAAAAACATTAAATGCCACCATTAATGAAGGAAAAGATGACCGTTAAGAAGAATTAATGGCAGATATATAAACAAAAAATTTTGAAGACAAAACTAGTGGTTCAAAGGCATTAAGAACAAGTGATTAAAGCCAGCAAATATTCTTCTTTGAAAAATTGTCTCATTATCATCTGCTTCAACATAGATTGATAAGAAAGATTTCTTTTGGGTTACACTTCACCCGTCAAGAAAGAAAGTTGTATTTTGTTGTTTTCCTTCACCCGTTTAAAAAAGGTGTTAGACTTGGGTTTCTCTTGACCCGTGAAACAAAGAATTAATGATCCTTGGTATGAGTGGATTTAACCGAGAAGAGTGAACATAAACGTATAGTCGAACCACTATAAAAGTCTCCGTGTGCATCTGATTATTTTGTACGTTGTTTTCATTTACGTTCTCTTGACTATTTCATATTTTCGTTTAAAATTTTATAAAATTCCAATTCATCCCTCTCTTGGATTCTATCATCTGGGACTTTAATTGGTATCAGAGCCTGGCTCACATTTTATAGGATTAAATACCTGTGAGTAGTAGATTTGATGGCATCTTCATCTAACATTCTATCTCACATAGTAGAAGGTCAATCTACAAACAGACCTCCTTTCTTCAATGGGTCTAGCTATGCATACTGGAAGAAATATATGCAAATCTTCTTGAGTACATTAGATTTTGAAATTCTTACCATTATAAAGGATGGTTATAAACGTCCCATGACCTTAGATGAACACATTGGTGAGAGAAAAATGAAACCAAAGTCTGAGTGGACTCTTAAGGAAAAAGCTCAATTTTAGTTAAACGGTAAAGCAATGAATGTGCTTTATTGTTCATTAGATAGGTCAGAATATAATAGAGTGTCTGGTTGAGACACAGCCAAGGCCATTCAGGATATACTTGAGGTTACCCATGAAAGGACCAGTAGAGTCAGAGACTCTAAGATAAGCATGCTTGTGCATGACTACGAATTTTTCAAGATGAAAAGTCATGAGTTAATCAAAGACATGTTCACTCGTTTTACTGACATAACAAATGGTTTAAAATCTCTTGGTAGGACATATTCAAACATGGACTTGGTGACCAAGATTCTGAGGAGTTTGTCAAAGACTTAGGAAGCAAAAGTGACAGCCATAAGAGAAGTACCCGACCTTAGTAAACTTCCTCTAGAAGAACTTCTAGGTTCACTCATGACATATGAGCTGGAAGCAAATAGAAACGATCAAGATGACAGAGAGAGTGGGAAAAAAACATTGCTCTCAAAAGCATAAAAGAGGAAGAAGAAGAAGATAGCACAGCAAACTCATTAGAAGAGGATGAGTTCCTGTTAATGGCTAGAAGAATGAAGAAAATGTTTGGTAAAGACAAAGGCAGAAGAAAGAACTGGAGAAAAAAGGAATTTCACAGAGGAGAGAAGTCAAAAAAATTCAAGAAGGACAGGGAGAAAGAAAAAGAAAAAGAAAAAATCTGTTATGAGTGCAAGAAACCTGGACACACACGTCCAAAATGTCCTTCAAGAAAGAATAAAAAAGATTGAAAGAAGAAGAAAGCCATGAAGGTGACTTGGGATAACTCGTCAGAGAGAGATAGTTCCTCTGTATCAGATACTGAGCAGGCAAATCTATGTCTCATGGCTCAAGGGGACGAAGAGGTACTTTCTAAATCCTCATCTGATTACTATAACACATGTTCTGAGAGTGAAAATGACATGTTGAATGATGAGCTGATGGATTTATATGATGAATTAAAGTCTGATTTTGAAAAGCTCTGTGTTAAATATAAGAAAAACAAACAGAAATGTTGCATGATAACTAAGGAAAATGAGTTATTAAAATTAAAAGAAAATACTTGTAAGTGTAACATAGAGATAGAGGCAGAAAAAGCAAAGAATTTAAAATTAAATAATGAGATAACTAAGCTAAAGAGGATCTTAGCTAAGTTCACTCTAGAAAAAGATGCATTAGATAAACTATTAGACAGCCAAAGATTGGTGTTTGACCGGGCTGGAATTGGTTATAGACCAAATGCAAAACAGAAAGCATATTCGAAATACTTTGTTAAAGCATCTAGTCAAATGAGCACCCATTATGCATGTCATTATTGTGGTCGTATAGGACACCATATCAACAAGTGCTCTATCAGAAACAAAACTTACAGAGATCCAAAACTTGTTTGGGTTCCTAAAGGTTCTAAGGTTGATATTGCTATTCCTAAGACTAGAACTAACATTTATGGACCCAAAGTTAAATGGGTACCAAAGTAAATGAATTTCATTTTTGCAAGAGCAAAAATAGAAAAGTTTGAACAAGGAAGTCAAGTGGTTTCTTAACAGCGGATGTTCAAGGTACATAACAGAAGATAAGAAGCTATTCATGCATCTCTCCAAAAAAGAAAGCAAGGATGTGATCTTTGGTGATAGCAGCAGAGGCAAAGTCATTGGGATTGGAACCATTGAGGTAAATAACATTAAAATTTCTGATGTGTTATTGGTTGATGGCTTAAAATATAACCTGCTTAACATATCTCAACTATATGACATAGGTTATCATGTGAAATTTCTGAAAAATGGTTGTGATGTTTTTGATAATGCGAATAGAAATATTTTTCATGCTTCTAGGACAGGAGATGTATATGTGATTGAGCTAAATAAA
>JAVXUL010117250.1:0-17320 GCA_035590515.1 Trichilia minutiflora | reverse complement strand
TAGAAATATGCATAAATGGAGAGAGTTAATCATACTTTAAGTGTAAAATGATAAATTTAAACCTTAATACACATACACTTTTATGTACTCATCATAGGCTGACAATATGAGTATTGTCATAAGGGCATTAGTGTGGATTTATAGTTAATAAACTATTTATCGAATAGGACCGAATATCGATGAATCACATGGTATGCATGTAATCAATGATTTATCGATAGATTATAATCCTTTGACCTGAGATTTTTGGAATCGAACTCTGCATAGATGAGTGTATTTCATATGGCATATACGTACAAGGCTAATCACGCCTTGTACAAGAAGCCAATTTGGGTATACTTTGTTCATATAGGTGTTCAATTGACAGTTAAGAGGGGATCCGTTGGCTCAACATATCGGATTGAGAATCATCGTTGCCTCAGTCCAAGTTGAGTTCCTAATCGAATGTCGATATGATGTCTTGATTATAAGTTGATGGCAATCGTATAATATTGACATATGATTGACGATTCAAAGTAGTATTGAGATTAGGGTTTTGACAGTCTATGAATCCCTATATCGATCAAGATACAACGACGGAAGGATATGACTCACACATTACGTGCCATCGATGAAAGGTTTGATGAAGATACTTCTTCATCATGACTTAGGGACTATAGCGCATTACTAAATACTAACCATAGTCTGCTGAAATGTTCGTCATTAGTTCACGGCTGAGTCACAGTGAACCTTCATGGTCCACCAAGATTCTCTAATACTTCTTCACATGAGAGAGAGATAAAATATCATCGAGAGAGGGCTAGTACCCTCATGATAATATATAAATAGGTCGAACCCGATATATATAATGGTTATACGTATTAATGACTCTTTAAAGTGTTAAAAAAGATGATATATTGATATCATAAGTTTATTTAATGTAAATAACTTGCCAAATTTGATGATTTTGATTATCAAATATATTAAAATATGATTTTAATATAAAATGATAAAATCTAAATTAAAGTGTTTAATTTATATGGAAATGACCATTTTACCTTTATGTGTAAATGTGAGCAAAGGCATTATGGTAATTGTCCAAAATTTATTAATTTTATTTAATCCATTATATCAATTAATTTGTTAATTAATTTGGCCATTAAATGATGTATTTAAGTGTTAAATACTCAAATAAAAATTGTATTATTTTAATGGCTTAAAATTAAACGCATGTCATTTTCTTATTTGTTAATGAATTTGACTTTTGTGTTTAATTTTCATTGGTCCAAGTGGTTGGTTGCACACATCTACCATGGGTAAAGATGTATCACATATTTTTCAATTATTATATATTATTTATAAGATAAATATGGATTTAAATAATTAGAAAAGAAAAAAAATATAAATAATTTTTTTCATTAATTTTTGACAAGAAAAATACAAGATTTTCCATTTCTCTTTCAAGGAATTTCGACCATGGGTGAAAGGAGGAAGAGGATGGGTGTAAAGTGAAAAGGGATCCATGGTTTTAGTCCTAAGCTTCATCACAAAGGAAAGCACACAACTCATCTAATAAAAGCCTTAAGGATAGCATCCTTGAAACTCATTGTTTTTCTTCAATTTAGCTTAAGGTTTTATGATGAAAAATTTACAATTTATGCATGATTTAGACCATAGAACCTTCAAGAATCACTATACATAAAAGACCAACAAATTCAAATATTGGTCAAGAAAGTTTTGGAAATAAATAAGATATTGCAGTCAAGGTCGTTTGGTCTAAGATTGACTGTGCTCTTGAAAGCAGTGCTAAGTAGCACCTCGAATAGAATGAAAAATGAAAAATGGGATGACAGAGTTCACAAGAATGTACTTAGAAGAAAATATACTACTATCAAGAAAAGAAAAGTGAAGGTTATAAACTTATCCTCCAAGAGAAGAATAGAAAGGAGGATTGAAAATGCACCTTTCAGAATCTTTTATGGTCAATAGCCTGAGTCTTTTTATTCCACTTTTAGTGCTAAAATGAACATTAAATAGAGATCCAAGGATACTTAAACCCTAGGGATATAAGAATAGTCTTTGATCAAAAGCACCAGAGTAAATGAGAGGCCTTGGAGTGTCGTATGTTATAGAAAGAGGAAACCCGATATGCTGTCACTAACGAGAAGGATATAATCTCTGGTGAGAAAATTAGTAAAAGAAATTGATAGTATGAAGAGATGTGAGCAATGAAGAAGTATGAAACCTATGTCATGTGCAGATTCTTATTCAAAATATCTCACTTTGCAGAGAATTATAGACTTTGCTCTACCTTGAAAGTTCAAGATACCACTGATTACACCCTTCATGGAGAAAACAGATCCTTTATTGCATATGGACTTCTTCAGAGAGATTATGCTGATCTATAGGTTAAGTGAAGATCAGATGTGTTACCGTTCTCACTGACATTGAAAAGATAGGGCAAAAAGTGGTTTACCAACTTAATGTTAGGTAGTATCCGCAGCTTTGAATAGCTCTATGACACTTTCACTAGAGAATTTGGAAGGGAGTTTTAATACCAAGATCCTAAGCTCATTGTTGAGATAGGGTACTGGTTAAAACCTTAAAAGCTTTATTAGGAGTTATCATAAGGAGGTAGCAAAAGTAGGAGCATTTTATCACCAAACAAGGGTTGAGAGTAGACAAGGCATGGTATGTGATGCGTAAGCACTTTGTCGTACCTATAAAACTACTCGAAGAAAGCTGCTAGATAAGATATACATCAAGGATTAGGTTTTCCTTAAATTGAAAGAAGAGAAGGCATTGGGTCTCGCTCTTAGAAAAAGACCCGATTTCATAAATTTGATAGTAGAAAGGAGAAGATTCCTCGACTCAAACAAAAAGGAGAATCGAGTGTCATAGTTTTTCAAGTCTAAGAGATGCTGAGATGATAGACATATGAAAGAAAGAAGATCTCCTATAAGGGATGATGTAAAGAGGCTGGCTTAATGATAAGAGCACAAGAGATTCACCCTTTTAAATATCTATCTTTCATGAGTTTTAAAAGAGATTAAAAGGAGAGAAACTATGTTATTAGAACCTTAACCTTTGAAGAATAAACCGTCTGAGAGCATAAGGGATTACAAGGAATAAATTCTGTGATTTTTATTATGATGTTGGATACATAACTAATGAATATTTTGACTTACAAAAATGAATTGAAGTTCTAGTTAGTAATAATTACTTGACAGAGTTCATAGCTAATCTTGGGGAAAAGAGTCAAGGTTTTGAGGTAAATTTCATTATGAAGCCCCATGTGATGAATGTAAGGGCTGAAAAGAAGCCAAGAGTAGCAACAGTTCCAATCATATTCACGGATGAGGATGAGATCGAAGTTCACTATCCTCATGATGATGCTTTAGTAATATCGTTGATAGTCGGGATAGCTTAGGTCAGCAGGATTCTAATTAACATTGGAAGCTGTATTAACATCATTTTAACAAAAATGCTAGATTCCTTATGGATAAAGACCTAAATCTATAATCGCCTGAGGTAGCATTTCATGAATTCAGGGAGTTATGTGTTTATCCCTGGATATCGTGTAATTACTAGTTACAATAGAAGAAAAACCATATAAAAAAAATGATTATGGTAGAACTTCTGGTGATGGATCTCAAGATACCATACTCTATGATCTTAGAGAAGCCGTTTCTTAGAATAACTAAGGTAGTAGAGAGTATCCATTACCTAAAAATCAAGTTTAAGGTAGGAGAAGGTATCAAAGTGGTGAGAGAAAATAAAAGGGAAACCATATCATGTTTTGTTACAATAGCAAAGAACTCTTATTATATTTCTGAACAACCAATAGAAGAGGCTTTAAAGGATTAAAATAAACAATAAGAAGAAGCTCAGATATTGAAAAATTTAGATAGGATGTCAAAATCCAAGGCAATTCAACTATGATAGAACCTGTTAAAGAAATAGACTTTGTGATCTTAAATGCAGAAAACCCTAAGAGAGTCGTGAAAATAGGATACCAGTTACCTAAAGAGCAAAAGAGAAGTATGACAAAGGTTTTGAGGAGAAATATAGATGTGTTTGCTTAGACACATGAAAAGATGCTAGAAATAAGTACCAGGAGCATCTCTCAATGCCTTGTGATTGACTCTAAATTCAAACCTGTAGTTTAGAAGAAACATCAAAATAAGGGACGTAATTAGAGTAGAGGTAGAAAAACTGCACAAAGTAAGTTTTATTCGAGAAGTACACTACTTTAAATGGATTGCCAATATGGTCATAGTAAGAAAGACAAATGAGAAATGAAGAATGTATATGGATTTCATCGATTTGAATAAAGCATAACCTAAAGACAACTTCTCACTCCGTATTAGAGATATGCCCTAGATCCAATTGTATCATACAAGTAAGAGATACCATCCTTTGTAAATATATCTTTGTAATTAATTATAAAATTATTTATTATTAGTTACAAATAATATTTTTCATCATTTTGTATTTTTTTGAGTTGCACTTATTTGATTAATTATTATAATAATGCAAAATGATGTCCCGTGATATATTATATGTCAAGACTCTATTTGTGAATTGTTATAGATATGATAATAGAATATATAATTTAAATGTATCCGAATAAGTTCTCGATTGAGGTAATATCATTGGGAATAATGACATTAGATGATTAGTATGTTTTATTACTACCACTGATTAGTTTTTCATACTAATAATTAGGTGATAAGTCTCATATCACAAGAGCATAAACATCTGTATTACATTAGAGAACGTATTATTGAACGTAATCAAACGTGATGAATTATATGAATGATTATTCGCAGTCAATAATTTATCACACAGTCGTACTAGTGTACCATTAGTCCTTTGACCTAAGATATCATGATTGCTATCTATGGTGTAACACAACGTTTATTTGTATATATCACACTGGACTAATTATGCTTAATGAAAGAAGTTTGATAGTAATGTGTCTTATTATATGAGAATAGGTGATTATCAAGATAGAATTTACTAGATTAGATATTTGAGCCTAAGATCTTAGGTAGGAATATCATACACAGGATTAAAATCTGTGTCTAGAGTACAAGGTTTGTAAAAATGAGTTTTCAGATACGCGGATCCCGTTTATGATTGATTTTTCGATTCTATAACTGAGTTAGAGATTTGACGACTTCATGGCTTGCACTATGTCTAGAGTCGATAGTAAAGAGACTTTACTACATGTAAGCATGACTATATGAATTTATCCAGAATTACATTCTCTATGTTCTAGGGGTTATAGCATCTTACTAGAGATCACTCATTATTATTGAGAACTTTGGCTTTAATGAATGATTAGTTGATTTTTCTTAAGGTCTTTCAACTTATATTTTGCTTATTTTTAAGTTATTATATATTGTTTTAATGAGTTTTTGGTTATTTTTGTGTTTTAGGGTCAATTTTCTAAAAGTTGACAAATGGTGCGTAGAGGTGTGATTTTGTGCAATTTTTATAAAACAAGCATATCTTTCATTAAAATGATCGGATTTTGATGATTTAAATGAGTTAGAAAAAGGACTCAAAGATATAAAACTTTCATGCAGAAGTAGAGTTAATTTAAAGATGTTAAAAGCATGAAAAATAGATATAAAGATGAATGTCAAACATTATCAAGTAGAAAGCCTGATGCTACAGCAAGAATTATGGCTCTACAGTGTCAGCCAGGGACCCCTGGGATAGAAAGGTTGGTACTATAGTGTCATTTTGGCTCGTTGTAGTGCTCATTTGCACCTGATGCACAGGTTTCCTTCTTTGCTCAGGTTCCATTCTCAAAACCTAAGGTTTTCATCTATAAAAAGGGACTTATTTTCTTACTTAAGAGGGTCCTTTTGGACACCAAAAACAACCAAAATTCAAGCTTGAATCCTAGAGTTTTAATAGTAAAATACAGTAAAAAATCTAAAGATTTTAGACAGTATTAAAGATAATCTGATTTTTTTTTATCTCTTCTCTTAAGATCTTAGTTCTTTGTATTGTTTGATTATGAAATACATTATGTTGGATATCAGTTTGAATCAAATTATGCCAGGCTAATTTTTTTTATTTAAAAAGTTGATGTAGTCATTATTGAAACCCGTTTTAATTGCTATAATTATTTGTAGAATGAAATTTGAATGAGTTTAGTCATATTATTTGACTCTTAATGCTACTTAATTACTGACCATGATTGAGATGATTTCAAATTTAAATCTTTGGACTTGGAAGAGCGAGATTTAGATTAAACCATGAATAATATGACTAAGTATATCAATTAGTCGAGAGACGGTTGATTTCTTAGAAAACTTATGGAAAAAAACTGAGATTAATACGTTTCTCAATTTAATTAAAAATAGAGATATTACGGTTAGATTGAGAGATAAACTCACTTGACTTAGGAGAGGGAGTGAATACATAAATTTTATTTTATAAATTTCATTTAATTGGGTTTAAAAGGGGCAATTAAAATGGGATAACAACAATAGATGAAATCAATTCTCTAGATTCATCATAACTGAAGTTAAGTTTTCAATGATTTTCGTAGTTTTTTTATTTCTTTTATTGCAATCAATGCGGTTAAAAAGTATCATGTCTAAAAACGAGAGAGAGAAAGAAAAAAAAAAGAAGGTTAAAAACCTGAAAAGTTAATCTAAGTAAAAAAAAAGAAAGAAAAAAAATGAAAAAAGAATTCTAAATTTTCTTCCCAACCTAAACCTTTCCTATCTTTAACCCGAACTATATTTAACTTGATCCCTTTCTAAAGGATATATAGGCAGCTTGGTAATAAAATCAAATTCAGTCAAACCTTCGATGAAATCCCCATTACTAATTATTTATCCATCAACATAGGAGGCAACTGGATAATAAAACCAAGTTTAGCCAAACCTTCGACCAAACCCTCAATACCACCTAATTAGCTATCAACACAAGAGACAACTGGATAATGAAACCAAATTCAACCAAACCTTTGATTAGATTCCCAGTCCTAAAGGGCTAGCCATCAATAAGAGGTAAAAAAAATGGTCAACCCAGGTTCAACCCAACCTATAACCAATTTTTCATGTTCGTTCTATTTAGTATTGACATAAGAGGCAACAGTAAATGCTTAGTCTAACGTATCACTCAATTCTTAATCTTTACCTATCTCTTCATTACCAAAAAGCGACATACTCAAGCCAATCTTGTCATTGGTATTTAGGTGAGATACAAATTTAGGCTCATTAAAAAGAATCAAAATCCCTAGTAAAAAAAAGAAAAAAAAAGAATTTAGTAATAAAAGTTATTTCCAAAATACCAAACATCAGTTGACTAATGACTTTTGTTACTAAAACCAATATCCTGATAAATTATACCTGGCTATAAATCCATATACGGGGAGTATCTTAACATAACTTACCCATTTATTTTTCAAACAAACCTTAAAGTAGTTAGAAAGTCTAAAATATCTTACCTTTTTTCTTATCTACCAATAGATCACATTAAAATACAACTATAACTAGAGAATTCAGAATTTCTTTAAAAAAAAAGAGAGAGAGACAAAGAAAAAAATGAAAAATAGAAAAAAGGAGAGAAGGAAAATAAATAACTAGGTTGAAAACTCGAAAGAGCGACCTAAGTAAAAAAATTACTACTCGCATTTGGAGGGGATAAAAAGAGTAAAAGGTTTTTCGAAAGTTGAAGTGATGTTGTTATAAACAAAAGATAGTTCTTGATCATCAACTTCAGTTTAAATAAGGACAACTTAGTATATATAGACGAAGAGAATGACATTATTTTAAAGAAAAGCATGCACTTCATCAAAATCATTCTCAACGCACTTGATTTGTACTTCTATCTTATGTCTCATCTTTTAACCTTTAAATATCATTTCTCTATTTCAAATGAGTCATTTTGCACTCTTAAGTAAAGGTATCTA
Source organism: Trichilia minutiflora (assembly GCA_035590515.1). Lineage (NCBI taxonomy): Eukaryota > Viridiplantae > Streptophyta > Magnoliopsida > Sapindales > Meliaceae > Trichilia > Trichilia minutiflora. The sequence goes on along the minus strand of JAVXUL010117250.1, from coordinate 9,399 downwards.
TAAAATTCTACTTTATCTTTATTCATTCTTAGAGCATTGTTCACTCTAGGAGCTAATTAAATTAATATAACTAAATAAAAGAAAAGAAAAATATTTGACCTATCTTACTTTAATACGAAAGTTTCAGAGAATCATCAAAATAGGCTTGAGAAATCAAACAAGCTCAAGAGTGGGCAAAATGGGCTTGACAAATAAGCTTACAAGAACCACATTAATATAGTTCAAATACTTCTATATGGTTCTATATGGCAAGATACATTTTAGTTCATCTTATGACAATCGTACTTGATGTCTTACTAAAAACTTCGAATGATAAAAGTTTCTCAGTAAATACCCTCTAGATATTGTTCCCTTATAATGTCTGAAACAAAGTTATTCTTTTATCTCTATTTTTTCTTCTTTGAAAGTATAAAGTAAAAATTGCCAATCATTTCGCTTTGCAACATAAAAGCAAAGTTTTCAATCATTCATTTTTGCATTATAAAACAAAATTTTTTAATTAGTTTATTTTTGCAGTATAAAGTAAAGTTTTTAAGCATTTCATTTTGCAGTATAAAGCAAAATTTTTCAATCATTTCACTTTGCAACATAAAGCAAAATTTTCAGTAAATTTCATTTGACAGCATAAAGTTTCTAAGCATTTTATTTAACAGTAGATAGCAAAAGTTTCAAATAATCACACTTTGTAGCATAGAGCAAAATTTTTAGTCATTTCACTTTACAGCATAAAACAATGTTCCCAATTATTTCACTTTACAACATAGAGCAAAATTTTCAAATCATCTTATTTTATAACATAGAGCAAAGTTTTCAGTCATTTCACTTTGCAGTATAGAGCAAAGTTACCAGTCATTTCACTTTGTAGCATAAAGCAAAGTGTTCAATCATTTTACTTTGCAGCAAAGAGCAAAGTTTCCGATTGTTTCACTTTACAGTATATAGCAAAGTTTTCAATTATTTCACTTTACGGTATAAAGCAAAGTTTTTAATCATTTCATCTTTATAGTATAAAGCAAAATTTTTTAATCATTTTATTTTGTAGTATAAAGCAAAGTTTTCAATCATTTCATTTTGCAGCATAGAGTAAAGTTTCGGATAATTTCACTTTATAGCATAAAGCAAAATTTTCAATCATTTCACTTTATAGCATATAGCAAATTGTCCAATCATTTTACTTTGTAGCATATACCAAAGTTATCAATCATTTCTCTTTGTAACACAAAGTAAAGTTTTTAATAATTTCATCTTTGCAGCATAAAGCAAAATTTCTAATCATTTTATTTTTGCAGCATAAAGCAAATTTCCCATCTAAAACATCTTTATAGTATGAAACAAAGTTTTCAATCAATTTCACTTTTTAGTATAGAGTAAAATTTTTAATCATTTCACTTTACAGCATATAACAAAGTTTTCAGTCATTTCACTTTCCTAGATAGAGCAAAATTTTCAATCATTTCATCTTTATTCTTTACAGCACAAAACAAAGTTTTTAATCATTTCATCTTTGCAGCATAAAGCAAAACTTCTAATCATTTTATTTTGTGGCATAAAACAAAATTTCTTATCCAAAACATATTTGCAGTATGAAACAAAGTTTTCAATCATTTTATTTTGTAGCATAAAACAAAATAGATATTTATATCCATTCATTTTGCAGTATACCATACTCCATAGAGATCATTAAATTTTGTTTTGCAGCATATATTCTGATGACAACAAACTAGTTTAAATGTTCTTATCCTATAGTTTGGAGCAGGATATATTACAAATTTATCAACCTATTTCCTTATGATGATAAAATTAAGTTACTTTTTTATCTTTACTTCTCATTTCTTCTAAGAAGAAACAAAGAGGAAGCAACTGTCATAACTTAATTTTTGCCCCTTGAATTTCTAAATTCAGACCTAAATAAAAAGATTTCAGAACTCGAATTTTATTATAGATGTCATAGAACTAAATTGCCACATCTTTGAAATTACAAGGTTGAAAGGTAAATCAAAAGTAGAAATAATTAATTTTATCCCGTAAGTCAATAAGAGGAAAAAAAACATGAATCAATCTCTTAGGAAACAAGAGTTGGCGTAATGAATGAGTTCGAAACATATAAAGAAATTCTACATAGGCATTATGAGAGGTATCCAATAGGCATTGATATTGATTATTGTCTCCAAATTAATAAAAGGAAACAAAGGCATAGCATAAAAGGTTTAAATGCTATATCTTTTGTTATTTAATTAAGGGAAGCAAAAGGAAAGAAAAGGGGAAATAAGGAAGGAAGATTAATTTATTTCCAAATTCTATAAGGAAACTAGAAAATATACATGGAAGGTGGCATATGAGAATAAGAAAATAATTAAAGATTTATGATTTTCTTTCAAATCTCTCGTCTATAAAAGGAGGATTCCTTAGCAAAACAAGAGGAGGAAGAAAAAATGACCTAATAGTAGCCATTTTTTAGCTATCAGTTGCTGCCAAGTAAATCTTTAGATACTCTCTCAAAATCCTACCGATTTTCTTTAGGACAGTCTCAAAAACACTACCACCATAGCCACGTCCGTTCTTACATAAAAGAGAGGGAGGAGAAAGATTAAGGAACAAAATAAAGGGAGGCAAGAAGTAGAAGAAGCAAAGTAAGGTACAATATATATTTTTTTTATGTAAGCATATTTTTTTATGTGAGCCAATATGTATGTTTATATTTATGCATGAATTTGAAAAGAAGGAATTGTTTATTATAGCATGGTCTTGTCTTCTTTTGCTTTGCATGAATGATAGGGTAATTAAATGAATACAATAAAAGGAAAACAAATAAAAATGGCATGAAAACTCTTGTTTTTCTTTCTTTTATTTTGTTAAACAACTTAACATTAAAAATCTACGGATGTAAAAGAATTAATCTTTGATATGTGGAGTTATATAATTTACTTTTGTTTCCCTTGAATGTGTTGCCTTTAATTCAAACAAAAATATAGAAGAAAATAGGATGATTATAAACTTCGTTGAAACATTCACCATTATGTAGGAATTTTATCACTGGAGGTTTTCATCTAAAAAAGGAGGCCGTTAAGGGGTGAAGGTTATCATCATGGTTTGCTTTTAGTGGTGGTTGAAAAGCTTGAATTGGAAGGCATGGAGGGTGGACATGGGAGGAAGAAAAGTGAATAGTCCATGCATGTTTTTGTTTTTAGTCCTATTTACAAAGTTGGCCAAAATCTGGAAAATTAATCAATCTATCCCAAAAATCAATTACTTAATTTTGTCATCTAAATCCAAGGATTTTATTTGGCTTGCAATTAGATCCAAATTTTTTTTCTTCTTTTCTTTTTAAATCTTAAAAAGTTTCTTTTTAATTTTTGTAATTTAGCCCCTTTTTCTGTTCTTTAGTGATTTATTTATTAATATTTTTTATGTTTCAATTTTATGAAATCAATAATGATAATAATATTTTTTTTTAAAAAAAAGAATATAAGGAAACATTAACAACACAAAAAAATGATAATTTTTTGGTTTTTTCCTTCCTACAGTAATAAAGTGAAAAAAAAACTAATTAAATTAAAAAATTCTACATTTTTTAATAATGATATTCTGAATCATTATTAATTGGCCCTTTTTTGGTTAAAATATTAATAAAATTAAAAATATTCTGAATTTTTTTAATAAATCATAAACACCAAGAATGACCGAACACTTTGTTAACACTCCCCCTCTTGATCAAAACTTTAATAAAATTTAAGAAATCTTTTTTTAAAAAATCTTAATAATTGATAAAAACCAAGACTAATTGAGCACTTTCTTGACTCTTACTCTCTTAGTTGAAATCTTAATTAAATTAGAAAAAAAATCATATCTAACAATATACTATAGTCATTATAGTCATAATCCCTAAACCACAATGAAGAAAATCTTCATCGAATTATTTTGCTTTCAATTGTACATATCTTGTGAATTATATTTATCCATTGTCTAATCTTAATTAAGTAAGGGATCATAAAATATCAAATCCGTAAACTTAATATCTATGCAAACCATCAGTTGATACGTTCTGAATTTGTCATCATGAACTCTTTTGAATGACTTTTGTTATTCCTTGGCTAGGATTTTGGATTTTATCCATTTACTAATGTCTGATTGGAGACTTGAATTCAGATCAAGTCAATGAAACATTAAGATCTTATATATCGAGTCAATAGATCTCATCTTGACAGTCATTCCTATTCTAATATAAATAACACATAACTTACTTAGCTTCTGTGTACAAGATGTCAAACTATGACTTCTCAGGTCAAAAAATTACTTCATACATTATTACAATTAAATAACGAATCATTGACTACGTACATACTATATGATTAATTATTTTTTTGATCACATTCGAAAAACTATTCTCTAACTATTAAGCTATACTAATATCATAACTTTTATTATCACCCGTAGTAATATCATCTCATGATTTTCACTAGAGATATGACTTTCATAATCACCTGTACTAATATCATCTTATGATATTCATTAGAGATATAACTTTTATTGTCACCCGTTCTAATGACATAACTTTCATTATTATCCATACTAATATCATCTCATCATATTTACCCATCTTCGTGACTAACTTTCATTATCACCTGTACTAATATTAACTCATAATATTCACCAAAGATATTCAGTTTGTCTACTATATCATATCAATACCTAGTCAATACTATATCCATAGTAAACTAATTTGATAATCATTATTATCTGAACATTCATATGTATACTTTCTTCATTAGAATGATTGAATAAAGTAAGTAGCTTAAAAAATTTTATTTATTTATATGTATAGTATATATAAACAATAAAACAATACAAAATATCCTAAAACCGATAACACAAATAATTTTTAGGGCATATAATACCAACAATATCATTATAATCCAACACTTTATAAATCTCTACCTTGCCATCCTTATCAATCTTTTTCTTAAAGATCTACTTAAAGTTAATATAAATAATTTCTTTTGGTAGATCGACAAGTGTCCATATTTGGTTAGTATATATAGATTAAATCTTAGAATTTATTACCTCTAACTATCTTCTTAAATCTCCAGCCAAGATAGATTCTTCATAACTTCTAGGATCATCACCATCATCAATTTCTTCCACTAGGCAAAAGTCATACTCTTACTCATAAAAAGGTTCATATTGCTCTAGAGGTCGCGATACTTTACAAGATTTTTTAATTAAAACTAGAACTAAGGTTTGTTAATTGAAAGATCTAGCTTCACCATCATCGACTTAAACTTTTAAGAACCATTTCTTAAGCTCAATTTCTCTTTCTATACACCTTCTTCTAAGAACTTTGATTCTAAAAAGTATGTGTTTCTATTGATCAAAACTCTTTAATTAGAGAAAAAATATAAATAATATCCTAAACAGTTTTTAAGATATCCAATAAATCAGTCATTCTTTGATTTTACATCTAACTTATCAGTTAACTAACTTAACATAATCTGAATAATCCTAGATTTTCATATAATTAAGACTGTTTTTTTTTCACTCTACATCTATATTTGATATAGAGTCTTTTGGAATGCTTTTGACGGAACTTTATTTATGATATGTATAGTGATAAGTAGGGTATATCCCCATAAAAAGGTTAGTAAATCTATAAAAACTCACTATAGATTACACCATACCTAAAGGGGTATGATTTCTTTTTTCTACTACACCATTCAACTGTAATATATAAAGAAGAGTCAACTAAAAAACTATTCCACTATCTTTTGAGAATTCTTAAAACTCTGTACTTAAGTATTCTCTTCCATAATCTAATCATAGAATTTTAATACTCTTTTAATTTGTTTCTCTACTTTATTCTTGAATTCCTTAAACTTTTGAAATGATTCTAGCTTGCATTTCATCAAATACACATATTCATATTATGATATATCATCTATAAATGTGATAAAGTAGTCAAATCCTCCCCTAGTTTTGGTACTAAATAAGTCACACACATATATAAGTATGAATTCCTATAGTTTTTTAACTCTCACATCTTTACTCTTAAAGAGAGACTTAGTTATCTTTCCTCGAAGACATAATTCACGTGGATAGGATTTTAAACCCAGTGAACTTAAAAGTCTACTTTCTCCAGGCTAAATTAATCATCTGTCTCCGAAATGATCTAATCTATGCTATCATAGATATTTAGAATTTATATTATTATAAATTCTTTTATTAGTAATTTATTTTATTAAATAACTATTATTCATTTCAAAAGTATACAAACCATTTGTATTTACTACTTTAGTAATTAATATATTTCTCATATATATCAAATATTCATTTTTATTAAATTGTACATTATAACCATCTTTACATAGTATAAAAATAGAAATAATATTTCTAGTAGCCTTGGCAAAATACATAATAGAATCCAATCTTAAAATGTGTTTTATAGACAATTTAAGCTCGTAAGATCATTTGGATTCTACAATAATTATTACTTCATTTGCGTTCTCAAAATGATCTCGTCTTTTGACAACACTAAACTATTTAGTATTGTCTACAGAAAGATACACACATTAAATATGATTGCTAAATCTAATATCTAAGAATGATGATCAAAAGTAATACTTAATTCATAATCAATTATCTTACGACTATAAGTATCTTTTTTAGCCCTCTCAAAACTATTAAAGTATGGAGAACAATTTCTCTTTTAATATCCTTCTTTCTTATAATATATAGACTTTGCTTTGACTTTTGTTTTCTTAGCCTTGAAATTATTGCTATACAACTCTTATACAGCAATGAGGATATCATAAGCACTAGAAACATTTTTGTACTTATTTCAAAGCTTTTTGTTCATTAAAGTTAGCATATAACAACGAGATCTTCTATTATCCTCACATCACCTTTCGAGCACTTCAGTTTTAAGTGATAATCCTGCTTCCAAGATATAGGCATAATAAATCAAATAATTTAACTTATTAAATTCTAAAAATTTGAATTAAATTATAGTAATAAAACACTTTGAATGTTATTTAATTTGAATCTTACACTTCTTATGTGAAGACTTAAAAGTTTTATTGTAATTTTTAGTAAAGAATCAAGTTCTTTTCAAATCAACCAACCTTACATTTTAGAATTTTGGTTAATTAATTTCAATAAGTAAAAACTCCTTTCCTTTTCTATCACATGTAAGGTTGGATTTATATCCTTTATCCTAACTTCAAATGTCTCATATAATAGAAATCTTGGTACCCTTGACAAGTTAAATCTAAACTATTGTGCTTTTTCAAGATGTCATTTTTATCTCTCCTTGACATAATAAAAATCTTGGTTAAGATGAAAATACACACCCAAGAACTAGATAACTAAAATCTTGGTTAAGATGAAAATACACACCCAAGAACTAGATAACTAAATTCTATTATACAAATATCATACCCCTCACATAATAGAATTATTAGGATATAAATTTATGCCAAAGAATTTCTTATTATCCCACCAAAGGAGGCAATGATTTAATAATTTTATTAGGGAATTGTTATGCATGTAAATCTTACACTTGTTGTACACATGTTATAAACACATTAATAATCAAACACCTGATTTTTATAAAATGTATGTACAAGTAAATTATTTACTATTTATTGTTAATAATTTTTATTTATATCATAAATAAATATAATCACTAACAAATGCAATGATATACATATATATATATCACATATATCTTAATGATATACATGTATAAATATCACATATACATATGTAGATTTCTATTTAAAATTTATGTTACATGTATTTATCAACAATTCCCTAATTATTAATATACGTATAACACTTACACGTTATTTACTAGAAATCATATTTCTAATTAGAAAAACTATTTTTCTTATTTACTTGTATAATTTAATACTTTATCTCATAAGAAGTTTTTAGTATTTTAGAGTTAATTTTTCTTGTCTCACAAGTATCGTTTATTCATATATTTAGGGTGACCAGTTAAATTAGAAACTATTTTGCTTGTTCAAATTTGTTAATTGGGCAAACAATATTAACTAGTCAAACTAAACCAACTGATCACTGATCTAGTTAACTTATTATGTTGACTTGATTAACATGCCAACCAATATTATCAATGACATTTATTAACCTATTTTGACAAATCAAATTTGTTAAATACCAAATCTAATGATTTGTTTCTACTTATATACTTTTGTACACATATTTATATATATAAGCATACATCAAAATGTATTAATGTATATATTGAACTATGTGTAACAAATGCATACACATACACATTTAATCAAATTAAACACATAAACAAAATATTATAAAATATATACATATTTAAACACTTTAAATACATATACAATGTAATCATCATTTTACTAACAAGCAAATTTAATTATTCACCACATGAATACACAAAATCATCATTTTAATTCATCAAACAAATACTAACTATATTATGGTGAAAATGGACACAAAACCCTTTTTGTGTAAATTTTAATTTTTATCCATAAACATACGTATATCCAAATCTCATTATATGTACATATCAAATGCATCAATAATTGATATATTCACATGTTTAACATATTTAAACATATAAAACCAAGATGAAAAGTAATTTTTCACTACTAACTCATAATCTCTAAAAATATGGAAGGTTTCTATTATCAAGCATCCATTTACAGGTTAATCCTATCATTAAACATGTTAATCCTTGATGAAAAACAATTTTTCATCAACATTCACATATGGCCAAAAATAATAACATGGGAATTTAAACAATTTTGCTTCTATTTAATCATTGTTTTATTAAAAAAAACTCAAATTGATAAACATAATCACATCTCATGCTAAACATCAATCAATTTGTCAATAACTCATCTCAGTGATATCTAATCTCATTCGAACATTCTAACCAACGTAATCTAAGAACCCTGTTCCTTGAATACATGGACAATATGGTAATTTCATATTTTTTTACAAGTACATATTACTATACATTGCTCAGCCCTTCATGGGTTTTGTCATTTAAAAATTCTATTATAGAAGAAGGGTGATGTTAAATAGTTTATCAACGAGAAAGAATCGAATTTTTGACCTGTAATTTAACTTTAATCAGAAAAAGTTCTTCTATTGATATATTATGAGCTATATAGGGATAATTGAATTAAAATTTATGAGTAGTTAAAGTAGTAATTGTCACAGCCCGAAATCCTTGGACTATGACCGGCAGGAGACAAGGCTGGCCCCATCTCCCTAAGCTTCTATTAGTGTACATAGTGAATATATAACTGATAGAATAAGACATAATAACAAGAAACTGTGAGCGATTAAAATGACATATGGGATTCACATCTGCAACATACATAAACTTAATTCAATATGTTTAGT
>JAVXUL010117240.1:0-17321 GCA_035590515.1 Trichilia minutiflora | reverse complement strand
GTTGCAAAGCCTTAGAGTAGGGGTACAGGCATAGTTCCAATAATAGCTATGGAACATGTAGGAGGAGATCGACAGGAAGAATCATTAGAAGATGTGAATGAGATGACCCAGTTTGAGAAGTATTGTGAGGATCGGGTCTAACTTGACCCCCAAGCACAAAGCTTCATTGATTGAAGTATTAAGGCGAAATGCAGATGTATTTACTTGGTCCCATAATGACATACCAGGGACAGTGCTCGAGTCATCTCTCACAGGTTAACAGTGAACCCAAGTTTTAAATTAGTGGCTTAGAAGAGGCGAGCGTTTAATATTGAAAGGTGAGAGGCTATCAAAATAAAAGTTGACAAGCTTCTAAAAGCAGGATTTATCCAAGAAGTCTAATACCCCGAGTGGATTACAAATGTCATGATGGTAAAAAAGGCCAACAGAAAGTGGAGAATGTGTGTGGACTTCATGGATTTGAATAAAGCTTGCCCCAAGGATAGCTTTCCAATATCAAAGATTGATCAGTTAGTAGATGCTATGGCTGGCCACGAGCTTCTCGATTTTATAGATGCTTTTTCGAGCTACAATCAGATTAGGATGCATAAAGTTGATCAGGACAAGATAATATTCATCACTGACCAAGGGCTGTATTGTTATATAGTGATGTCCTTTGGATTAAAGAATGCAGGGACAATATTTTAGAGGTTAGTCAACAAGGTTTTTAAACTTTTGATCGGGTTTACCATGGAAGTGTACGTAGATGACACGATCACTAAATCTGTGAAGGTCTTAGACCATGCCAAATATCTGGAGGAAACCTTCTCTGACTTGAGAAGGTACAACATAAAATTAAATCCCGAGAAATGTTACTTTAGAGTGGGAGCTAGAAAATTTCTCAGGTACATGATCAGTGAGCGTGGGATTGAGGCTAATCCACAAAAGGTCAAGGTCATCCTAGATTTGAAGCCTCTGACTATAATAAAAGAACTACAGAGTCTAACAGGAAGATTGACAGCCCTGAGCAGATTAGTTTCAAAGGCCACCGATAAATGTTTTTCTTTCTTTTAGATGATGAGGAAAGAAAAGAAACTAGAGTGGGATGAGAGCTATGACAAGAGTTTTTGAGAGCTCAAAGATTATTTGGCTCATGTTCCCTATCTTGTGATCCCCGAGAAGGGAGACGTTTGTAGTTGTACTTGGTAGTTAGCGAACACTCAGTAAGTTTCATTCTTGTGAAAGAAGATGGTGAAAGGGTACAAAAACCCGTTTATTACACGAGCAAATCATTGATGGACATCGAGACAAGATATACTCTGGCTAAAAAATTTGCTCTCTCACTTGTCACTGCAACCAAAAAGTTACGCCTTTATTTCTAGGCATACCATATAGTTGTGATGACAGACCAACCCTTGAGGCAAATTCTTCATAAGTCGGATTTATCAGGAAGATTGGTGAAGTGGTCTGTTGAACTGAGTGAGTATAACATAGACTATAAGCCTCGAAAAGCCATTAAGGGGCAGGCTCTGGCTGATTTTATAGCAAAACGAATGATCTTAAAATAGTTAACAATACTACAGGTCTCGGATAGCAATAACACCCGAGGCGAGAACAATATATCCGATCTTATGGTCTCGGAGGATATTTGGCAGTTATATGTTGATAGAGTATCAAACACTCAAGGAGGCAGGGCTAAAATAATTCTGAAAAGGCTTGATAGAGAAGAAGTTATGTACTCCCTACGATTTGACTTTAAAGTAACCAACAACGAGGCAGAATATGAAGCACTGATCGCTGGAATCAAATTGGCTTAAACTTTGGGAGCCCAAAATTTAAACATAAACAACAATTCGCAGTTAATTGCCAATCAGATTAATGGGCAGTTCCAGGCTCGGAAGGACAACATGCAGGCTTACTTAACCCAAACCAAGAAGCTAATAGGGGCATTTCAGAATGTTACAGTTAAGCAACCCTCACGGACGAAAAACTCCTAAGCTGATTCCTTGGCAAAATTAGCCTCGGTGTTCAAAGGAAAAGCTTCGACCTCGATATCGATTAAAATCTTGACGCAGTGGAAGGTAGATCTGAGAGAAGATTTTGTTATTGCCATGCAGGAGATTCCTGGCCCAAAGTGGATGAAGATAAAAAACAGATAAGCCAGGTACAATGTTATTGATAATGTACTCTATAAATATGGTTTTAGCTTGATGCATTTAAAATGTCTAAGACCAGATGAGACTGATAAAGTTCTCCAAGAAATCCATACTGGAACCTGTGGAAGTCATGGAGGGGCTCGTTGTTTAATGTACAAAATTATTCAACAAGGGTATTATTGGCCAACAATCTTACAGGATGCTTCCCCGATTATTAAATCTTGCCATGAATATCAGATCCATGGAGATATTCTGAGATAACCCCTGGAGGAGCTCACTTGCCTTACAAGTTCTTGGCCTTTCTCTCAATGGGATCTGGATTTGATTGGACCATTGTCGATTGCACGAGCCAACACCAAATATTCTATTGTGGCGATAGATTATTTCATAAAATGGGTGAAAGTAGAGTCACTCTCCAACATAATAGAAAGGAAGACTACAACCTTTGTCAAGCAAAATGTGATATATCGCTTCGACATCTTACAGGTCTTAATAGTTGACAATGAAAAACAATTTGACAATGCCAAGTTCAGAGAATTCTGGTCGAATTTCTTTATTGACCTGAGGTTTGCTAGTTCAGCGCATCCTCAGGTTGATGGACTGGTTGAAGCTGCCAACAAAGTGGTCAAGAAGACGTTGAAGAAGAAGCTTAGAGAATACAAGGGAGCTTGTATTGACAAGCGACCTAAAATACTCTGGGCCTAGAGAATCACTCCTCGAATAGCAACAAGTGAGTCTCCATTCTTGCTGGCATTTGGATGTGAAGATATGATCTCGGTCGAGATTGGCATCCCAACTTTTCGAATGCAAAGCTATGATGAAGAGAAGAATGAGGCTAGCTGAAGACTAGATTTGGATCTATTAGAAGGAAAGAGAGATGAGGTAGCAATACGAGTGACAGCTCACCAATAAAAGGTGACCCTCTATTATAATCAAAAGGTCAGACGTCAAACTTTCTAGAGGGGGGATCTAGTCCTCCGACAAGTAACTTTCAACATCAAGATTCCTGGTGAAGGGGTGTTTGGGCCAAATTGGGAAAGACCATACAAAGTCGTTCAAATACTTAGACTGGGAGTCTACAAACTAGAGACCCTGAATGGCATACTAATCAAAAAACCTTGGAACGCTGACAGATTAAAGCTATATTATCCCTAATTCAATCCTTTTGGCAACTAAGCCCCTGCCCTAGCAATAGTGTCATGAAAACTCACTCTATGAAGACTCTATGAAGAATTTCAACCATGCCTCTCTCTTTAGTACTCTCATTAGATCTATTTCCTATGTCAAGGCTGGCCGAATCTACAAAAGACCTTATGCCAACAAGGTCATATCGTCTCCATGCTACGGATTTATAAAAGATCTTATGCCAACAAAACTACGTCGTTTCTATGTTAAGGATATTTTCAACTTAAGGAACTACGTCATTCTGAGGCCAAATGAACCACGTCATCCCTGAGAAGACCTTATGCTAATGAAACCACGTCGTTTCTATGCTAAGGATATTTTGCAGCTTATGGAACCACGTCATTCCGAGGCCAAATAGATCACGTCGTCTGAGGCTAGCTGCTGGGATCACGTCATCCCCGAGAAGAGCTTATGCCAATGAAATCACATCGTTTTTATGTTAAGGATATTTTGTAGCTTATAGAAGTACGTCGTTCTAAGGCCAAATGGGCCACGTCATCTACGGCCAGTTGCTGGGACCACATCATCTCCGAGAAGACCTTATACCAACGAGACCATGTCGTCTCCATGATAAGGATATTATGCAGCTTAAGGAATCATGTCATTCTGAGGTCATTTGAATTACAACATCCGAGGCCAACCATTGAGATCACATCATCCCCGATCTTATTCATGTACAGGACTACGTCGTCTATGATCCGAGACCGTGTACTACTTACGATTTATTATACTTTTTATTATTTCTTGAATTGGATCATTAAATGAATAGATCTGTTAACTCTCTCTGATTGTACATACAGTTTATATCAATGACTAATGAGATTAACATGTTGACATCATATTTCTGCCTTCTTGTGATGTGCTTGTTTATTATCTCAATTATAGCTGCATACTATCTGAGCTAAGGCTATTACTTAATAACTTATGAATGTCTGACCATGATTAACTTTTAGGTCAGAATTGCATACTGATCTGACCCCATAATCGATAAAAAAATTTCTAAGTTATTTGCTCGGCTAAAGCAATTCACCTTAAGTAACTTTCTATTACTTATTCCATTCAATGTTTATATAAGTAATCTGCATTGGTCAAACTTAAAATTATCTGAATAAATGACTTATATTACTTGATTAGTTTAAAGTTTTTATGAATATGAACAGATATGATTTTAAGAAAGGAAATTCTCAGTCACAGTTCAATGCAAAGGAATCATAGTATATTAAGTACTCAAGTTCATACAAAGAGGACATATCACTACTGCAAACTATCTGAGCCTAATTTTCTTTATTTACAACTTCTTGACTCTCGGATGTTTTAATCTTTGGGTCCTCTTTGGGGTTTACAGGTTGATCTAAAGGAGGCTGCTCTATTACTGAAGGAGGGTCGGTGTGAGTTGCCTCGGCTACAACATCTGAGGCAAGGGAATCCGAGGTAGGGATTTCTTTATTTGCCTCTGGATTAAGGGCTTCAAAGCTGGCATCTCCCATCCCAGTGCCTCGTACAATCATCCGGGGTTGAGGTAAGGATATTTCTCCTTGAAGGTCTGGTAGGTCAGATATATGGCCTGATCCATCTTCGCCTCATCCTCGGCCTCTGAGGCTGTTACTACCTCCTTAATTCTTTGAGGCTCCCTAACTGCTTGCATCCTCAGTATCTCTATCTCAGATTGTTAAAGTGCTATCCGAGACTTTAAGTTGGCATTTTCAAAACTTAGTTCGGTATGCACGGACTCTGAGGACGCAATCCTAAACTCTAGTCCTTCTTTCTCTTTTTTCCATGTCGACTCTTTGGCCTCTTATTCGATTCTCTCTATGACCAGAGCAGCCTCTGCCTTCTTCCATTCTAAAATAGCAAAGGCATTCTCTTTCTCAAGCTTTTTTATCTTCTTTGTCTCGTCTTTCTGAGATTCCCACTGCTATTTCATTTGATAACATGCCTGCAGATCAAGAAATTATCTGTAAATTATATACGAATAATTCTTAAAAATTAAGTATTATGCTTACTAGCAGACCTTATCTATACATAAATTCCATGACCTCGAAGTATTCATGGAGTCTAATCTTTGAGTAACACCAGGGGATAGATGCCTCCCAATGTCATTGATGAGGTCTAGAATGTAGGAAAAATGCTTCTATTTTCCCTTATTAATATCATTTGGCCTAAGTTCTCGGATCTCCACTATACCATAGAAATCCATGAAAGGTGCGAAAGGTGATCTCGGGGGGCTAGATCCTTCAATCTTTAATTTCTTTTATCCTTGTTTGATCAGAGGGTCTTTTCTACCCCTCTTTTGCCCCTTCTCAAGTGGAGGGTTTTCTTTCATCACCTTCTTACCTTTGTTTAGAATAATAGGGGTAGTATGTTTGACCACACTCCAAGGGCGAGGGTCCCTGTTTCCTTCTCCTCACAACAGTACCCTCCCTGTTTGGTTGTTGTCTTTGAGGTGGTGTCTGTTTCGAGGTCTCAGTCTGTTTCTTCCCGACAAGTTTGCTCAGTGAAGATAGTGCAGAAGGCTTTCCTGACATTGTGCTAGCTGCAAAACAATAAATATGAGAGTTAATCACATTTATGACAAGAACAAATATTATGAAGATGTACATTTATATAGAAAATGTTTACTCTAAGAAAAATTCTTTTTCTGAAGATTCACGAAGTTTTTACTCAGGCAAGTTTTTACTAGACCCAAGGCCATAAGATTCAAATCAGATATCAAGGACCTCTAATCAGATGATCGAGACCTAGCCTGTCTAATGACTTCTAAACTACGGGGGTTCAGATCTTTCTCCCTGTCTATGGCAAGGCTTCACAAAAAGTATTTGGGACAGGGAGATGCGACTCGGAGTTCTAGTTACCACTCACAAAGAACCATTTGTTCTTCCAATATTTATTGTAGGTGGAGTTTCTTTTGATCGGGTTAGGTTACCGAAGCCTTGACTGAAGGTAGTACCATCCAGGATTCCTCCTGGGATTTTGCTTGAGCACAAACATATGCTCTAGTTCTTCCATTAAGAGTGGCGAATCTGTTATTTGACTCCATAAAATAAATAGCCTCGCAAATGTTCTTTAGCCATTCAGATTAAGCTGGCACGGGGCTACCCTCATTATTATCAAGATCCGACAAAAATAAGCCTACAGTGGTAATTTGATCCCTAAGTAGAACAATTCCTCATTAAAAGCAACTTCACCCTCAGGAGGGTGACTGGGACTCTCATTGGCCTTAGGGGCTCAGAGATAAATATCCGTAAGAACTCCAAAAAGAGTTGTATAAGCCTCTAGGTCAGTTTTCAGGATCGTGGAAGTAAATCAATCCTGTTCGTATGGAGATGGAGCCTCTAATATTGGTGACGGACTGGACACCATTTCGAAACCTTCTCCTAAGTTATCTCCCCCATGAAAAGTCTGGGGTGTGGTCAAAAAACTGGAAGTAGAAGCCATTTCTGCCTAGAAAAATAAAAGGGAAAGTCAACAAGGCTGTTCAGGAATCATTAACAACTCTAGAAGTCTCATATCATTATCAAGGCTGATACATTCTATTATCTAGAGTCAAGACCACAACAAATGTTATGTTCTTCCGAAAATGCATTACTAATGCCTATAAGAGGCAGTTAAATCATTCTAACAAGTTTAATATGCATTCTGTTCTATTTAGGCATATATTCACAGTACAAAAAAAGTTGCAAAAAGCATTAACAAGCAGGAAGATATGAGGATCTTACCAAATAAGTTGAAGAAGAGATCTGAAACGAAAAGTTCTCGGATGACCGTTGAAAGATGTGAACGAAAGATTGCCGAAAATTGTCAACAAAGTTTGAGAAGTAATCTGGATGTTCTATTGATAGTAATGAAGGGAGAAAAAAGCAGATCTAAGAGAAGAATGGGGTATTTATAGAGACGAATGGAAGAGAAGGTCAGACCTTAATTGTTGGATCGAATCTAACGGACAGAGAGATGCCACGTCATCTGAATTCAAAATGCCAAAATTATGTCTTTTCAAAATTTAAATTTATATGGGGCCCACCTCTTCAGACAAATTATTGAAGCCTAAATTTTGGTCTTCAAATCTTCTCTTTCAATAGGGAGATGACACGTGGATGATGGTTGAGTTTCTGAAAAGGCAAACTTGAATATGACGGTAGCAGAAACGATGTTACCCCTTGAGATAGCTGTGCATAATTCATTAAGTTCTTAATTAAAAACTGGTGGGCTTAATATTTGAGTATTTTTACCAAAGCCCAGCCCAGATGCCTAAGCCCATTATACGGACATGACCACCCTATTAATCCCTGAATACGACGATATTCTGAGATCTTTTTCCATGACACTAGAAGTAATAGGATCGTGTCAGGTAGATCATCCGAGGCCATTAATTCAATAAACCATCTTAAATTATTCATAGTAAATATATGCTCGAAGGAAAACCTTTCTGAAACCTCGTCTCGGGCTTTCGACCAAGTATATACTGTGAATGTGTCGTCAAAAGTCTGGCACATCTCTAAAAGGAATATCCGGACTCAGAGCCTCGAGGAATCAGGGATCGTGGCATTGGGGATACATGTGACGTGGAGCAGTATCTACGACTATAGTGCATGATGTTATCTAAAGTCTAACACATCTCCAAGAGGAACAGCTGAACTCGGAGCCTCGGGTACATGTGGTATAGTACGACTCTTGTAACAGTCACGTCCCATGATTCCCGTAACAAACTTTTAGGGCACAACCAATCGGACAATGACACATGTTCAAAGGTACAAAATTCCATGATTACATCGTAACTGAATCCAGGAATAAGAGGGAGGTACGTATTACTTTTTACAGACAAAATATTCACACACAAATTAATTGATTTTGAGCAGCAATCATTCTCTCCTAACTTTTCATACTCACACACACAACAGCCATTATTCTCTGAACTTTTCTCTGAAAAACTTTGTTGCTTTTCGTCACTCCCATATATAAGTAAAACCCTCACTGACTTAAGCATCGGAGGGTTTTCACAAAGAAACAGGCTTTACTCCTAAGGTTTACATTGTTTTGCAATTCACAGAACTACAAATCAAAGAAGTAGAAAAGCTGGTGCTAAAAGACGAAGACAAACAATATCCTACATCAACAATTATTATTATTATTCTTTCATATTTTATTGAGATTAAAAAAGAAAAACACTTTACCACAAGTACTTCATATTTCCTTCTTGTTATGTGATATTATCGCAACTTTTTTTTTTTGTTGTCTTGACCTCTTCTGAAAAAAACAAAACAAAAAATAGAGAGACATCAAATCTTTTTACGTCAATCTTGAACGAGAATTATATTCTTTTCATCTACTTTCACCAACTTTTAATACTTTTGAATAAAAATGTTTTTATTTTCTTTTCAAAACAAGCACTTACTATTTTTTAATCACTTACGGACACACTAAGGATAGTCCTGACTCCTGAGTCCTCTCCCACTAGAGCAGGGTAGAACTCAAAATTTTGTATCAGGTTAGATTAAATTAATATTTATTAGAGATAATTTTATAAATTTTGACATGTGATATTTTTATAAATTAATATATAAATAAAAATATATATAAACCAAAAAAATATAATTAATTTTAAAAAATTAAGTAATTTTAATAATAAGTATATATATAGTATATTTTTCAAAAATAATATATTTTGAATAACATTAAAAATCTCAAGTTGCATAATAATATGATTTTCATTAATTAAATAATAACATAAATTAATTAGTTATTAAAAATTATGAAATCTATCTCCAATTAATAAAAATCACACCATATTTCAAATATAAGGGAGATAATTATTTGGATACTTAACGTTACTTGTATATTTTAAAATAATAATATTACTCATTCAAAAATAGATATCAAATAAAGTGACAGATGAGTTGACATGTAATTATTTGATAATAAATTTTTTTAATTTTCAAAATTATTTAGCACATTTTTCCACTATCTAATAAATACATGTTATCTCATTTGAGTTATGTTTTAAGAATAACATTACTCATTTTAAAAATATTTTTTTATCACATATTGCTAAATATCAAATTTTAATTAGAGAACAAAAAAATTTGATATCATAAAATAGTAATAAAATTAGGTAAATAAAATTTTTTTAATGAACATTATTAAAAAAATATTCAATTTTATAAATTAAACGTGGATATAATTTAATTTTTATATTATATTTTTTTATCTAAGAGTACATCCAATGTATTAATGGATTACTTTTGTAAAAAATATATTACGTTATTAATATGGAGAGACTTGTATTTTATATAGCATTAATAATTATAATTCTCAAAAATTATTTTTTAATGTGCATATAGATTGTTATTTATTATTTTATAAAATTATAAAATTAATTTTTTTTCTCTTTTAACCACCGATGAAATAAATGAATTGCTAAATTAGTAATCTATTATTATCAACAAGATCTTCTAAAAATAGAGGATAGGGTTGAGGATATGAATTGTTTTTTTTTTTTTTTATCATGGTAACTTGATAATGATTGAAATTAAATATATTAAAGAGTCCAATTATACTTATAATATATATTTAATATATGTGATATCTCTAAAAGTAATTTATAAATAGATTAGAGATGCTCTAACCTTATAATAATGAGTTAGTAATAAATAAATTCTTACTTTATAAATTTTTTTCTTGGATTAGGCCCATATAGTTCCACCCCTACACCAAAGCTTGATGAAATTCCTGAAATACGTAGAAATGAGGTTGTGCTGTGGAACCAACATGTATTACAGATCGGGGAGCTTTTGATGGGGTTTGTAGAGAGTTGCTTCAGCAACTTAGTTGAATGAAGGAGAATAATGCACATGGAGCAGCTGAAGTATGGATTTTGGAATTGGTTTCTAGAAATTTGAAGTTTTTTATTTTCAGTTACCCGTGATTTTTCACGTTTTCCCTTAATTGTTGAAACTATAGAGTTAATTCATTAATGGCATATTGGTCATTTCCCAAGAACTCAATTTTAACTGTTCTTGATTTCTTGGCTCGTTTACTGGGCAGTGGGGAGCTGATTAATGGGCAGGTTTTAAGGCATAAATAGGGTAATGTAATGTGTAGTTTTCATCGAATTCTCTCTGTAAAATTCTTCTCTGATGATTAATGAACAACCTGAGCTCTTGTGGCTCGTCTGTGGATGTAGGTTCTCTCTGAACCGAACCACGTAAAAAGCTTCCTTGTGTTTTTCCTTTCTGGTTTGTTTTTCTGCAATTTCTTTCTTCTTTATTTCATTCTCGGATTTTGTTTCTTGGTTGTATTGTTCATCACAAATTCATCAAGTTCTTGGAGCCAAATCTCAACACTAAAAACAAATTGGATAGAAGATGTTTTTATTACCCAAAATAATTTTATCAAAATTAAACTTTTTTTTAAAAAAGTTCACAAGCCTCTTTATTAAATCAGTTTTGTTATGTATTGTAAGTTGCTCATGAACTCCTTTCAATTTCTTCCACAAAATATTTGCTTTACTTTCTTTTTTAACGTGATGGTACAAACTTTGCTCAATCCATTGCCTAATAATAGTAACTAGTTTTCTGTGCAGTTAAACTTATTGTATATCATCTAACTTGATAGGTTCTCCTTAATCGCTTTTAATGGGTTCATATAGATCTTTGCAATAAAGTAAATCCTCTATTCTAAATAACTTTTAAATTGTATAATTTTATACTTTCAATTTAGTTATACAAGTTGAAGTTTCTTTTATCTTAATTCACACAAGAAATTAAATTTTAAAAAGACCGAGCTCAATATCGCTTGTTAGGAAAAACTACCATATTACATATGTTGCAAGATAATTCTTTTTCTCTTGTTGTATAACTAAAATAGGGTTGTGTACGAACTAAAATACTAAAAACCAAATAATTAAAAAAAAATGAAACATACCAATTTTTATGTGAAAAAAAAAACAAATGAAAAAATTCACAAGATCTTAGTCTAATAATTTTTATTATATTAAATAATAAAATTATAATAAATCTCTGTAAGTATCACTAGAGGCTCACAATCTTGAGAGATAATATTTTGGCAATCTATAAAAGAATAAAGTGTATTACTAAGTAACCTAACAAATCAAAAATTAAATAAAGATCCTTGATTTTCCTTTTTGACTCGTGTTCACAATCACATAAAAATACCACAAGTGTACGTCGTGTTTTGTAATAAAAAGATAATAAGATATCAATCTCACAAGAATAAAAATGAATTTGCAAGCTAATTACCATGGTTAAAATAGTGTAATTTTATCTAGAACGAGAAAAACCACTATAAATCATTCTAAAATTAAACTAAACTAACTAAATTTACTAAGCAAGCAATTAACTAAACAACTAACATATGAAAATGATAAAATTAAGGGTTTTAAATCCACTCATGTTCGTTATATTTGTTTATATGTATTAGCACTAATTTCACTTTAATCAACCTACTAACATGAGTTCTAAAGTCAATTCATTTTCTCTTCCGAGACCTTAATGAAATCATGTGAATAACTATTCTAATTAATATTCTTATTCAATTAGATTAATTAAACACTCATTAAGAACCAACCATTAGTGCTACCTAGTCTTTAACCATTTTCCAATAAATTAATTTCTAAGTTATGATTCCTTTTATCAAATGTACAAAATTATCCTCTTCTAAGTATTAATTTCATACATCAATAATCATTCAATTAAATGGTCAAGTAAATAGTTTAGACAAAAGGATTACAAATAGTTTAAGAAAAACTTCATTAATAACAATACTAATATTCGAACATAGTTCACAAGAGTTTCATCCATCCTCTAAGCCTAAGAATCTAGTCACTTATATTATACAACTTGAAAATAAGAAATGACAAAGATGTGAACGTCATTTTCAGTAAGAAAATAAGAAAGAATAAGTAAACACTGAAAAATTTGCTTCCTCTTTTACAAAGTTCTTGTCCTTTTGCGTAATCCTCAAGATATCTCGTCTCTTGTTATTTCTCTTTCTAAATTGATGTAAAAACTCTATCTCAATGAGTTATAGTGTCTGTTGCCATTTGATACAAGACTCTAACTGTCCTATATATAGGGATGATTTTAGGATATCCGATATTAAATCTCTGCTCATTTCTATTGTAGTAAGAATGCTTTTTGAAATTGAGGTGTTACAGTAGGCTTGATGTAAGGCTTTTTCTTTTTGTTGATTTTCTCGTTTTGCCTTCCGTTGCAGAAATTCCCGCTGTAATAGGCTTCAAGTTTATAAGCCCTTCACAAGAACTTTTTAGGCTGATTTAATCAGCATTCGCTCTTATGACCTACACACACTCAAAACATGAAAAACACATAAAAACAACATAGATTTACCCTGAAACTAAAGAATACTAAATAGAGATAACTTGATAAAAATCAAATTATCACCTCTTAAAACCTTTCTCTCTTTTTCTCTTCATTTACCACACATTCTCTATGATTTCTTCTATATTCTAAAAATTAAAGAAAGTCATCCTTTATACAGCTTTTGATGGACAGTGATCTAATATCAGCAAGAGGATACAGAGATATTGATGTAACAGCTGAAAACTTCCCAGGGGTATTGTGGACATTTGTAAAGAAATAGAAGTTAGTTAGCAAGATTTGTTTTCTTTCTTCTTGATTTTTCTTTGCATTGGAGTTGGTGTGGCAGTTGGCATTCGTGTAGTTTAAATATGCATTCTGGTGTAAACTGAAGCAACATGCAAGCAATAAACAGAAACCATTTTCCTCTTGAATACTTACTCTCTCTCTCTCTCTCTCGTTTTTCATCTTCTTTTTTTCTGATTCTTTTGGGTTTCTTGCTCTCTTTACTTGTTAATTTTTTTGGTGTTGTTAGTAAGAAATATAGAGTGTCTCCTGTGAGTTACAAGTCAGAACAGAAGTTGGTGCTGCAAATTTACAGAAGCTTGCTTTCTTCTTGCTTGGGTTGTGATGAATGTTTAACAAGTGGTACCAGAGCATTCAGCAAAGAAGAAGCATTGAAGAATTAAGAAATGATGACTACAGAGTTTTTAATTGACAAATTTATAGGGGAGAATGATTTCTCCATCTAGAAGTTGAAAATGAAAGCATTTCTGGAGCATGAAGGTCTAGATTCTGCTTGGAACAGGAGGATATGGATGCTAAAGGAAAAGAGGACAAAGAACTAGAGCTTAAAGAAATACAAAGAAAGGCAAGAAGTTCTTTAATCTTGTTCCTTTCTGATAAAATACTGAGAGAAGTCATTAAAGAAACCATTGTTAGAGGGATTTGACAGAAATTGGATGACAAGTATCAACAAAAATCTACTGTAAAAAGATTGTACCTCAAGAAACAAATGTATGCACTTCATTTAGAAGAAGGAGGCTCGGTGAAAGAACACATGGACAGGTTTAACAAGCTGTTTATGGACTTGGAGACAGTGGATGTAAGAGTGAATGATGAGGATCAGACTTTGATAGTCTTGACCTTACTTTCGGAATCCTATGAGCATTTCATTAACACTTTACTCTATGAAAGATCAACTCTCACAATGAATGATGTGAAGAATGCTCTAAGTTCCAAGAAGC
Organism: Trichilia minutiflora; assembly: GCA_035590515.1. Lineage (NCBI taxonomy): Eukaryota > Viridiplantae > Streptophyta > Magnoliopsida > Sapindales > Meliaceae > Trichilia > Trichilia minutiflora. Next base: position 3,422 of record JAVXUL010117240.1, on the reverse strand, counting down.
TTAACAAGAAGAGCCAAGGGAAAGAAGAAAATGCAAGAGAGGGATTAAATATAAGAGGGAGATCTGAAAAGAGAGAAAGAAGAGGAAAGAAAGAGTTTAAATTAAAATATAGGGGTAAAAACTTTAGATGCTTCCACTGCCATAAAGAAGGACATTTCAAGAAGGGTTGTCCAGAAAGAAAACATCAAAAGGTTAGAAAGAATCAGATGAGGAGACAAGAAACAACAATAATGACAGAGGCAAATTTTTAGGAAGCCTTCTTGCTGATGGTTACACCAAAAGGGAAGTATGACAAGGAGGAGTAGATTTTGGACTTAAGTTGTAGCTTTCACATGTGCTCGAGTAAGTCTTCTTTCTTAATATTAAATCTTGGGGATTTTAAAAAGGTTATGTTGGAAAATAATGTAACTTGTGAGATCAAGGGTATTGAGACTGTAAGGATGAAACTAAGGGATGAAACACTAATAGATTTACAGGATTTAAGATTCATTCCTAGTTTGAAAAGAAACCTAATCTCTGTGGGAGTATTAGAATAAGTAGGATGCATCTTCAAGGCACAAAATGGTGTTTTGAAAATATGTAAAGGGGAAATGGTAGTCATAAAAGCTGAAAGAAAAGATGGGTTGTATGTTATACATGGAGAAGTAATAACTGGACATGTGAATGCTACCTCAAAAAATCCTGATGACAGTCTGATGCTATGGCATCAAAGACTAGGGCACTTGGGTGAGAAGGGGCTGTTAGAACTAAGAAAGAAGGGCTTTTTAGGGTCAAGGGTAGGAAGTGTATTAAAGTTTTGTGAATATTGTGTGTTAAGAAAATACCATAGAATGAAATTTGATCAAGAAAAGCATGTGACAAGTTCTGTGCTAGAGTATGTGCATACAAACGTCTGGGGTCCTGCCTAAACTGCATCTCTAGGTGGAGCCAAATATTTCCTATCCTTGATTGATGAATACTCAAGAAAGGTGTGGATTTATATTCTTAAATCAAAGGATCAGGTGCTGGAGAAGTTCAAAGATTGAAAGAGGCTTGTTGAGAATCAAAAGAGGCTAAAAGTAAAGACCTTGAAGATTGATAATGGCCTAGAATTCTAGAGCAAAGCATTTGACAACTATTGCAATGACAATGGCATTAGAAAGCATATGACTGTCACCTACACCCCTCAACAGAATGGGATGGCCGAAAGAATGAACAGAACCTTGTTGGAGAAGGTGAGGAGCATGTTATTATGTGCTGGATTGTTAAAGAATTCTGGGCTGAAGCTGTAGTTACTGCTGCCTATCTAAAGAATAGAAGTCCTTCAGCAAATATGAAAATGAAGTCTCTAGAGGAGGTATGGACTGGTGCACTACCTTCACTTAGTAATTTAAAAGTGTTTGGTAGCATAGTATATACATATGTGAGGCAAGGGAAGCTTGAGGCAAGGACAGTAAAAAACATCTTCATAGGCTATCTAGAAAGGGTAAAAGGATGAAAAATCTAGTGCCATGATGGAAGGAGTGGGAAGTGTATTATCAGCAGGGATGTCAAGTTCTTGGAAAAAGGACTTAAAAGGAGTTGAAGCAGTACTGAAGGTGCTGGAGATCCTGGTAAATAAAATATTGATAAAACACAGCTGAAGGTGGAGTTTGAACCAGATAAAAATGAGAAACCTAAACAAGACACTCAACTAGAAAATGCAGGACAGCAAAAACTTGATGAGGAAAGTTCTGAGATAAATTATAGACTCGCAAGGGATAGAGAGAAAAGGGTTATAAAACCTCCTCAAAGGTTCGGATATGCTGACATATTGGCATATGAATTCTTGGCAGCTAAAGAATTAGAAAATGATGACCCTGTGACACTAAAAGAAGCCTTGAATAGACCAGATGCAAAGCAGTGGTATAAAGCCATGGAAGAGGAGATGAACTCTTTGAAAAAAAATGAAACCTGGGAATTAATTGAAAATCCAAGTAACAGAAAGGTGATTGATTGAGTGTAAATGGATTTTCAAGAGAAAGGAAGAAGCAGGTGGTAAGATGAGGTACAAAGTAAGGTTGGTGATCAAGAGGTACTCACAAAGAGAGGGAATTGATTATGCAGAAGTTTTTTCACCTGTGGTGAGACATGTATCAATTCGGCTGCTGTTGTCAGTAGTAACAACATATGCAATGGAGTTGAACCAAATGTATATAAGAACAGCATTCTTACATAGAAGTCTTGAGGAAAAAATTTTGATGAGGCAACCAAAAGGCTTTGTTGACAAGGACTTGGATAGACAGGTGTGTTTGTTGAAGAAGTCTTTGTATGGGTTAAAACAATCCCCAAGGTAGTGGAATCTGAAGTTTAATAAGTTCATGACGAAGTCAGGTTATGTCAGGAGTGAATATGATTACTGTGTGTATTATCAAGGTTCAACTCTTGAAGACATGGTGTATCTACTGATATATATTGATGATATGTTGATTGCTAGCAAGAAGATGGTCAGAATTCATGAACTCAAGAAAAAACTCAGCTCAAAATTTGAAAAAGGATACTGGGTATAGATTTAATCAGGATTAAAGCAGTAGGTATTGTTATGCTTTTTTAAGAGAACTACCTGAGGAAGTTGTTACAGAGGTATCATATGATTGAAGCCAAACCAGTATCAGTTCCTTTGGTAGCACACTTCAAGCTGTCAAAGGAACAAAAACCAGAAACAGATGATGGCAAAATTCAGATGGCTAAGATCCCATATACCAGTGCTGTTGGAAGCTTAATGTATGGGATGATATGCACTAGACCTGACTTGGTATTTGGAGTAAGTGTTGTAAGCAGGTTCATGGAGAATCCGGGCATAGAACACTAGAAGGCTGTTAAATGGCTATTCAGGTATGTGAAAGGGAGCTTAGATCACTGTCTTGTGTATGAAAAGCAAGAGGAGAAGTCTGAGTTGCTATCAGGGTTTGTGGATGCTGATTATGCAGCAAATCTAGATAGAAGAAAATCTGTGATAGGTTTTCTGTTCAAATACAAAGGGTGCTTGATCAGTTGGAAAGTTACTTTACAATGAGTGGTGGCACTTTCAACCACTGAGGTAGAGTATATGTCTGTTGCTGAAGCTATAAAAGAAGCAATTTGGTTGCAAGGGATGATAGAAGAATTGAAGCTGAAAGTGTCAGTAGCATAGTTGTATTGTGACAGCAAAAGTGCTATCCAATTAGCTAAGCATCAAGCTTATCATAAAAGGACTAAGCACATTGATTTTCGTCTGCACTTTATAAAGGATATAATAGCTGAAGGGGTTGGTTAAGTTATTGAAGGTACATACTAAGAAAAATGTTGCTACTATGTTAACCAAAGTGATCCCTGGAGAAAAGTTCAAGTGGTGCTGTAAACTAATGAATTTGGAAGGAAAGACTTCATAATACCAGATGAGTTGAGTCTTGAATCAGTTGCAG
>JAVXUL010117229.1:0-17322 GCA_035590515.1 Trichilia minutiflora | reverse complement strand
TTATCTCAGCCACTCTTTCATTTGCTCTGTTGAGATTTTTGAAGGATGATTTGTGCGTGGGTCCAGCTTACATAATTTTCACGTAAGGGTAATTACATTCATATTCGTAATCGGATCTATTGGAAAAATAACGCATCCAAAATTTAAAAAGCATGATCTTGGAAGGTTGGTTTGGTAGTTTTTCTAGGCTTCTAATAGGTAACAGATAAGCAATTGTAGAAAAAATATGTAAAATAAATAAAAATTTAATGATACAAAATATTATTTTTAAAGATATATTTTTAAAAATGTAAATTAAATAAATTTTAAGGATACAAGTGATATTTGAGATAAAAATTTAAATAGATTAAAAAATTAAGTTAATGCATAGAGGTTTAAATATAAAATTTTAAGATGTACAAATAACATGTGACTCTGTGAGAAAATATCTTCCCCTCATTGGTTATTGGACCAACTCCATTGAATTGTAGCTAATTGGTTATTTCTTGGTAGTTGGATGTTGGTATATGAATAGAAAATAAAATTAAAAAAAAAAGATTTTGGTTGATATAATTGGTTTTTATTTTATTTTAGGAATAAAATTAAAAAAATATTTAATAACATTAAATTTTTTATGGATTTTAAGTTTTTAACTGATTTTTAACATTTTAATTTTAATTTTATAATAATTATAAAATAAAATAATTGTATTTTATAGCATTTTCATATTGGACATTCTTTAAAATATTTTTAAATTCTGATCCTGTGAATGTGATTCCTTTAAATATCATATCATGTGGACCTCGTTAACCCATGTAGATCCGACGGCTGTATGTATTTCATTCGTGAGTTTCTGTCTGCGTTCAATTTCAAGAAATCAAGAATTGATGATGATGATGACGACTTTTAAAACACGATCATGAATTTTATTTATTTATTTATTTCGTTTCTTTGTCTTGGGGACAATCCAGGGGAACGAATTATTTCCATCACCGAAAGTTAGCTTAGTTTCTTGAAAATAACTCGAGGCTTCAGCTTCCATTCCGTGGTCCTTGAATTATGCGTACATTTACATTAATATCAAATCACGTGTACCGAAACAAGACTACGAATCATGGGATTTGTTAGGGTTTTATTCTTAGCTTGGATAGATATTATACTTTTTGTTTTCATCATAATTTAATAAAATTCTTACTAAAATATTATATGTGTAAATATTTTAAATATTTATATCACGAGCAATATTTAAAAAAAAAAGGTTGTATCTTAATTTATATCTTAAATAATTAATATTTAAATATTATATTTAAAAAAATTTTGAACTGATTATATTAGATTCCTAACCTATTAAAAAGAATCTAAAATCCGTACAAAACCTGATCTATAGAGGGATAGACGATGATTTGGCAAAAGACTTTCTATTGATTGAATTCAAAATGTATAAGATTATGATATTCTAAGAACTCGAAATTCTTATATTTTTATTGTATTTGTAGAGTTTCTAAGATTTCCTATGATCAGTTATCTTCCTTAATTATATGTGAAAACCCGAGATTTTTGAGGATTTCGTGATCTTAGACCCCCTATGATCAATCATCTTTTTAATTATATATGGGAGCATGAAACCTTTGAAGACCTTGAAAAATCGAAACTCTGTGTTATTCTATATGTCTTAGAAGGCTTCAATCGAAGTCTATAATTATGACTATAAAAAAATCTCTGATATTATTCTAAGACAATTGTTATGATTTAGATAAACAGTTAAATGCTACTTTTAATGCATAAATAAATAAGAATTATTATTATAATAATTATAACCCATAATTAATATAACTGATTCTTTAATCTTCAGAGAGTTAATGGAAGTGTGCTATATAGACGATGGTTAAAAGTTTAGATAATAAAAGATGAGGAGTTTCAAAAGACAAGTAATAGAAATTTATGGTATTGAATTACAGTAAAAATACATTCCTAATCTTGCTCTAAGTTTTCTATTATATATTTTAAGAAAAATCCTAATTCAAATATTAGAGGATTTTTATTAAAAAAATTATTTTTTTTTCTTGATAATATTTTTTGATTTCAAAATAACTTACGCGAAGACATATTATAATATTTTATACATCAACATATTATAATATTTAAATATATTTTATAAATACTCTTTATAAATATCTAATTTTCTTTTTCTTGGTCTTCGTTTTCATTTTCCATTCAAACGTCAATTGCAACTCAATGGTTACGTTACAAATATTTGTTTGAAATGTTCCATTCCATAGAATACATACTCCACGAATAGCGTTTCTCGTATTTGATTGATATCTTTTTGTTGTGTGTTTGACGTGATAAACTACCACCACTCACATGGGCAGCACCGACTATTTGATAGAAGTCTCATTCTTTAGAAAGCAATTGGGAATTGAAATGGAATAGATTTATTTTAATGGAAAAACCAGGCAATGAAATCATGCATCGTGCAGCACGTAATCGGACGACATAAATTTTATATTCATTTATGCAAATTGTGCTTCATTTTATATTTCTCGATGGCTTGTAGTTATTGGTCAATTTCCAATGCCGTCGTCTGTATTTGTTCTCTGGATCCAATTAGTTTCATTTTATCAAAGCCAGTTGGGTTGGATATCATAATGGGAAAAGTCAATAAGAGGCAAGAGTATAAAAAAATAAAATAAAATAAAGAAGAAAAAGGTCGGTTCATTAAAAGAATGGTGAGAGGATAAAAGATGAAATCATATTTTTACTTCTTTCTGAATTAGATCCAAGTCATTACATTCCTTGCAAAAATTTTCCATATTTGGTTACCCAACAAGTTAGTGCGCTGTGCGCACGAGCACTCAAAGCATTTTAAAATAACTAAATAAAACTTATTAAGTGAAAGTTGAACAATCACATGGGCTTTAAGAAACCAATTTGATAAATTGGGTCACTTAACTTGGCCTTTGTATTAAAGGCCTGAGTCAACCTCTGATGATCCACAACATGGCATTCAAACGTAAACGACATGTTGTTACGTAGAAACTAATACTGTTGATTTGGGAATGATATTTTTGAAACTGACAGGGAAAATCATTAGCGCATGTTAGTGTTACGTTAACCCTCACCCCTTTACGTCTTCAGCCAGCAGTTGGAATGTAGTATATTCACATAAGGCCATTCACTAACAAGGGAGCGACTATGGTATGAAATTTTGATCACAAGTTTTAAAGCACTAAGGGTGGTGGTCCAGATCAATAGTAGAGAGATAAAATCAATATATTCTAAGAAAAAAATTAGAATATCAATATCATCCATATTATTAATCTTATAAATATCATACTAAATTTTATTAATAGAATTAAAAAAAAAAACAAAAAAAAACCGAGACATCTAAATCATACAAATAAAAAAAATAAAGTTGTAAAAATTTTAGTGCGTAAAATTCTATTAAAAATCAAGAATTATCCACTAGTAATAATTCTGTGATATAACTTTTAAAAATGAATATACAAAATTGAGTTTAATTATCAGAAAAAAATGCAAGTTAAAACTATTTTTATATATTTAATTAATTATTAAATTATATACTCGTTTGATTATATTTAAAAAAATAAATTATTAACTTATATATTTAATGAGGTTATTAATTTAGTATATTTGTCTAAGTTGAGACTGAAATTTTTTATTAATTTATTAAACATTTATTTATTTATTGAAGTTTCACTATATTTGAAATTCTTTTTATTTAGCATTAACTTTGAAAATAAATGCTTACAAATTGTCATTTATTAAAATTAACATAATTGTGTGTAAACTAGAAGTAATAGCACGATAAATTAAGAAGTACGTATGGAAAGTTCACTGTACAATGATTTGACGTTCCACAAAATCAAATGAAACGAAGTTTCAACTACGAATCATTACATATCACGTACAGAATGAGGATTATTGATTTCAAATTGGTTTGTATTTAAATTTTAAATTGATTTAAATAAATTTATTTGAATCTAAAAATTAAATTAAAAGATTTTAAAATCGATGTACGATTACCTTTGAATCAATTTGAATTAAATGTAATTATGGTTGATTTGGATTAATTTAATATAAATTTTAAATTGATTAATATATAACGTCTTGAATTTAATTCAATTCATGAAAAACCTGAAAATTTTAAAGTCTATGTACATTAATTTGGATAATCGGATTAGATTTACTCATCCCCGGTTAGAATGCAGTTGTTATAAACTCTCTTCATGCTCTTGTCTATAACAAACAAGGCATCAACGTGCGCCATGGATTCGAAGCATCGAAGGGATCAATTGACGATGCACGGTTTATGGGATATTATAAATATATTTTAATCAAAATTTTATTAATATACAATATTAAAATAAAAATCCAAAAACTTTAAAAATATATCTCTTATCATTAAATTTTATAAAATTTAAAAATGAATTTAAAGAGTTTATATATCTTTTCGAACTTTAATTTAATAATATATTATTTCTTAATAGTTCAGTGAGTTTAGGAATATTAAAAACCATCTTATTTATAAACTTCTCCCATAAAAAAATTATAAGAAGTTTTTCAAACACGGATGATAGTTGTATGGGTTATAGGTGGTTTACAAACTATCAAAAAGTGGAAGCAAACTATCATTATTTATAAACCATATTTTTACATTCTCCCACTTAATCTATGTATTTTATTATATTTAGAAAAAAATACAGAACCGACACATGAATACCCCATCAACAAGATACGTGGCAGGTGACCAGGTGGCTGTTCCAGAGATCCCGCGTCCTAAGAATCCCCCATCTCAGGAATCCATCAGTCCATCACCCTATACATTTCACCGCCTTGGGATTTTCTCCGTCTCAGGTCCCAGGGTGACATATATTTCTTCTCAGTTTTTTTTTTTCTCTCAGTCATCAATCACATGTCTGAGCCCAGGCATCTAACAATTGGGGCTTGCAGACATTCTCCGCCCCAAGAACCAGGCCAGCCTATCAGGGGATGCAACCTAATTGGTGCACATTCAGCAATTTCTCTAGGCAGAAATTCCTTCTATATCCAGCTTATAGGCGATCCCTGACCAGGATACCTGTGGACACATGCCCCTCTATTCAAAAATAGGAATGAGTGCTGATAGTAAACTCACTATCAAGATAGCTACCCACCATAAATGCACCTGTCCCATCCTCTGACCATCTTTAGGTGATTGAACGGTGTCAGGCCTGCAACCTGCTAAAAAGTCAACATCATTAATGATATTCGGTTACATACTGTCCCATGACAGACATCCCATCATTCTCATTCTCCGATGTCAAGTCACTGTTAGGCAGGACATTATATAAAGGCAGTTTCTTTAACAGAAATGAGACCTTTTGGGAGACCTTTTTGATTCTTTTGGGAGAAACACTTTGGGGCTGAGAAAGATTTGGCAACATCACTCTCTTCTCCTCAACGTCTCTTTGATAACCTCAACATTTTCTTTTGTATTTGCCATTTTTCGATTTTCTTTCTCCGTGTTTGCCGGAAACAACACTTCTTTCCTTTATTATTTTCTGACTTAGACATCAGAGTTTTTCTGTCAGGAATCCCACCCGACGTCACTCTGAAGGTGTTATCATTTTACAGGTTTAGGAGGTGAAGCTTCGTTAAAGAAAGCTACGCTTTCAATTACTCTCCGATGGAAAAGTCATCGTTCGACAGTAGCCTTATCATCCTCACATTTCACTAATTGAGTAATTCCACGTTGGCCGTAAGGAAGGTCCACTGACAATTCTCGCACCAATGACATTAATAAAAATTTATGAATTTATTTTTATTTTATAATTTAAATTTATAAAATTTTATTTTTATTTTTATTTAAAAAATATTAGAATCATTCAATAAATTAAATAAAAAATAATCTGATTATTTTTATTTAATTTTTAATAATAAAATAAAATAAGTATTTATAACTGGCAGCTTTTTATTGGTCCGACGATATGGCAAAGATTAAAAGCTTTTGCTGTATGTAGTAGTGTAATAATTTTTTTCCTGTTCATTGATAAATTAATTCGTATCGTGTAGTACAAGTTGATGTTCTGTAAAAAGATTAAATTAAAAATCAAAATTATATTTGGTATTTTCTTCACTTCAACGAGCAAAACCATTCAACAAATTCGAATAGTTGCAAGGTATAAAAGATAATTAAAAGAAAATAATATGCAACCATCACATATTCCATGTCTTCTCCGGCATCATGCATTGTAAGAAGATTTCTTGAGCTTTAGCAACCACAAGAGAATGAAGGTTTGATCTCTGGTCATCCGATCGTCAAAAACTAAAAGCAGTCCAAATAAACAAGTTGTATTGGCAAAAAGGCTTTCGCCAAATAGCAAGACGTGGTAATATAGCACGATAATGGATTGCATGGGTTTCCGTATATCAAAATTTTCTTGGAAACCAAAACGTATTCAGATGTAAAGCAATCAGAAAACTAAAGACAGTTTTGCCACAAAATCCTCTCATGTTGATTAATGAGTATAGTAGTGATGATTGGGAACGATAGTTTTAGTTTTTAGTTTTGATTTTTTTGATTTATTTATTTTGAGAGAGGAACCCCGTAGCTTAGTGGCAGTAAGAACGCCTCAAGTTTTGAATTGCTGGTACAAGGTTAATTAATTAAAAAGAGAGAAAAGAAAGAAAAAGGGCTAAATTTGTAGGAGTTCTCCTTCTGGAATAAAAATAGATTTAATAAGTTCATGCTTCGTTTGGAACCATTGTTTGGAAATCGTACATGAAGCTTAGTTGGTCTTACAGTCTCACTACTCTCACACCAGGACAATACTTCCTTATCAGTTCAACTGCAATAGTCAAAGTGCACGTAAAAAACTACTAGTAAAACCAAGTAGAATTCTTATCCTATATTGAATTTGTGAAAATTACTTGTTCCTAACCCGACTTAGATTTTCTCAAATCAATATCCAACAATCTTTTTCTTGTTTCCTCTTTATTCACGAGAATAAGCTAAGCTATTTATTAATCCTCAAAACCGCAGTATCAAGATCAAGGAACAGGACAAGAAGGTGAAGTAAAGAGTTAAATTTTCAAAAATCTTTCTGAACTCGAACCATATTTAATGACTTGACATTCTAGATGAAAAATAATTGTTAGTGACTACTGATTTATTAATCATGCAGCAGACATGCCAGATGACTCATAAAACTATGAGGTTGTCATTATGGCACAACAATGTCAACCAGCCTCAAAGTTAAGGTTGACAGCGTAATTCTTTGTTTGAATTTCCATTTACAGTTAATATTCCTTTTTCTTGTTTGAAAACTAAGAGGTTGTCATTATGGCACAACAATGTCTACCCAATGATTGGGATACAGAATACCCTCCATACGTGAACAGTTCCAATGAGCAAGCCACAAAGATAAACGAAAGAGAAGACTAGTGAAAGATTTAGGGTATAAATGTTTAGGATATGGGTGTCAATTTGGATAAATATATCGTATTTGTGTCGTGTTAATAAATTTATAATAATTTTTGGTACTCATTCAAATCCTATCTATTTATTAATCGTATCAAAAATTCTTAATTTAAATACGATCTATTTATTAATCGTGTCATTCATTTATTAATCGTGTTATTTATTTTTAAAAAAAATGATATAACACGGTACGATTAGATTATTAATTGGATCCAATTTATTCAATCTATTTAATTAATCAATATAAAATATAACCTATTTAACTAATATTTATTTAAATATAAATTAAGTATCAAATATAAATAAATAAAATTATTATATTAAATGATTATTCATTTAAATATAATTATTTATTTAAATACGATTATTCATTTAATTAATCATGTTTTAATCATATCTTAATCGTGTTTTAAACGAATAAACGAATTCAGAAGATGAAATCCAAATTCGATACGATTATTAATCGTACGATACGAATACGATCCAATTATTATTTGTATCAAAATTTTCAAATCCAAATCCAACTATGACTTTACTCGTAAACAGTCTTAATATTAGAGATGGAATTATTAAACTAAATTAAACTAAACTATGTTCTAATTTATTATTTTGAAAAATACTAAAAATGTTATCCCCCAAATAATTATTTTGTCTTTTAACTATTAATTAGCTAAAGAACTCTCACATAAAAAGAATTTATATTGACCAAAATATTCTTTTTATATCTGTCGTTAAATATTCTAAACGAAAAGGAGCACATTTTTAACTAAATTCCAAAATTATAATTCAATAATAATACTAAAAAAAATTATGCTAATGCTTTCCACTTAACGCGGCTTCGAAGTTCCACGATCTCATTTGAATCTATACCCGGCGGCCAGTACCCCAACACAAATCCAACAAGATCTGGTCATTCATGGTAATTTTTATTTAAGGTAAATAGAAAACCATTAAATGCTGATTTCTTCCATTAATACTAGATTTCTTTCTTAATTAACATATTTCTCTTCTATATATAAAACCATTACCATTATATAGTTAGCAGTATTTCCTTTGCGCCCTTATTATTCCTATGATCTACCTAAACCCTGATCAACTCTCTCTTTTCCATTGACAATCTTTTCGTGGCTTATTAGACAAATACTTAATTTCTTTCTTCATCTTCTTGTTTCCCATTTTATTTATATTTATAGTAATGTTCGCTTTACATTATCATCCAAAATAAAGGTATGTATGTTTGTTCTCTCTTTTCATTCATTTAAATTCTATTATATATATTCTACGGGTAATTACTTCTCAATTTCTTCCCCTCTTACGTTGATCTTATTATACATAGATAGATAGATAAATCAAAATTTTGAAATAAAATGTTGTTTAATAGATAGCATATACTAATTTGTTTCTCTGTGTATAAATAATTTGTAGGATCGATGCTAAGGAATACCAATAGCTCTGCAACGTCGAGTTTGCAATCAGCATGTGCTGCATGCAAACATCAAAGGAAAAAATGCAACGAGGAGTGTAAACTAGCACGCTATTTTCCTGCTGATAGAAGCCGAGAATTTCAAGATGTGCACAAAGTTTTTGGTGTGAGCAACGTTACAAAAATAATTCATAGTGTTAACGATGAAGAAAGCCGACAAAAAGTTGTTGATTCACTAATTTGGGAGGCATATTGGAGACAGAAAGATCCTGTTTTCGGTCCGTATGGAGAATATAAAAGAGTTTGTGAAGAACTTGCGCTCTGTCGAAGTCAAAAGCTAATGCAATCCCAGAACCAAAACCAGAATTCAATAGTTCAGTTACCTCAAGAAGGAGAAATTATTTACAGATCGTCGCCTCTACAGCCTTTGGTAGGATGGAATAGAGGAAATGGTATGATTATGGATGGAATTATTGATCATAATATATTGAATTATAATCGTGATAATGAAAATGGAAATAGAAATTCCATTTTGGAAATCCAAATGGAAATAGATGGTTATGGTAAGAATTTGAAACAAGAAATACAGCAGTACCAGCACCAGCAATCCTACCTTTCAGGTAATTAATATTAAAATTTAAAATTATTCTTAAAAGATTTAAAGATTTTAAATTTGTAATGGATTGTTAATTTTTTTTCTTGTTTTACAATTTTAGGTCCATTTAATTGAACAAGTGGTATGCAAGAATGATTAAGGTGCACGGGAGAAAGTTAATTAATTAAGGTCACGTATAGTTGTTTATCATTTTTGGATTAATGGAAGGCTGATCGAAGGGTTTGAACACCTTGGTTACTGATAGTTGATATCCCACTTGATCAACTAAATGAAATATCATTAATTAACAGACTTTGTTATATATGATTAATTGTTCATATAGCACAATACGTAGGTTTTTTTATATAATTTTTAAATTACTAAATGAAATATTATTAATGAAGAAATTTTAGTATTTATTTTTATTCAATTACCACACAAACTAACTTATCCAAACCTAACCTCATTACTGTTACAGCTTAATCAAATAATTCAATGTATGTTGGATCTTTTTTATCAAATTTTTTATTAACAAATTGTGTGCGTATTGTTGGTTATTTATGAGTTTACATTAATTGTTATTGAATAAATAAATTTAATTGTATAATTTAAAAGAAATTGAGTTAGATATTTATAATAGATTATTAACAATCATTATAGGTTTGAATTATACTAACTTTTTTAATGGAGAGATCCAATTTTTTTAACGGAGAGATCCAATAAAAATCTAATAAGATGAGTTAGCTTCCTTTTCTACTTCTATATAAAAAAATATATATATGAGATTAGAAAACTCTTTAAAAACATAGGTTTTCTTGATTATAAAACTAACAAAGTTTTTATAGACAATCAAATACATCTTATTATCACAATGAATTACTCGAAAATGTATCTCAATACGGTAGACTTATTTATTGGCAGACTATTATATCTTACTTTACCTAAGCTTGATGTCATATATCCCTATCCACAACCTTAGTAAATTTGTTTCTCAGCCATGCATTCCTCGTTTAGAAGTGAAGCGACACACGATATTCTTTGATATTTAAAGTCCAATCTAGGTTAAGGATTGTTATTTTCAGCTTCTATTTCTCTTCAATTAATAACATTTTGGGAGATGGGTAACTTGTCCTGACACCAGACGATCTATTATTGGCGTTTGTGTCTTCCTGAAGAGCTTTAACTTAGAAATATAAGAGACAAACTACTGTATCCACATCTTCAACTAAAGCAAAGTATAAGGCCATAACAGCTACAGCAATTGAATTGATTTGATTAATACAATTGCTAGCAGATTTCAATATTTTATATTCTTCACCTGCTCTTTTATTAAGTGATAACTAAATTATCATGAACATTGCTTCTAATCCTATTTTTTCATTAACGAACTAAAAACATAAAAATTAATTGTCATTTTATTCGAGACAAGATGATTGATAAATTGATCAAACTCATGCCAGTTTCTTCCCGACATCAATTGGCAGATTTGTTTACCAGACCTTTACCCTATGCTCGGGTATTACATTTTATGTTCAAGATAGCTGTCACCGGTACATACAAGCCATCTTGAGAAGGAGTTTTAAATTTAAGATAATACACACGTGTATGTCCAGTGTGTATGCTAAGTGTGTAAAAGTTGATGATATGTACAGTTCTTTTATAGACTCTGTTTCTTTTACTTTTCGTATATGGAACCAGTGTATGAACAATAAGAAGAAGAACAGAATTTCATTTTTCTGATTAATCTCTTTCATTCTTCGTCTCAAGTCTTCAATGTCAACAGTCTCCTCCAATTTTCTTTATTGCCGACAATCTCTACATCACAAACACTTGAAGAAAACGTCAAAGCTGCCGTCCAAGCTAAAGACTACCAACAGATTCCTGTTCTTATTTCATCGAAGGAAGCTTGTCAAAACCCAAATCCCTTCTCATTCGTGGCCACCTTCCTTCAGAATCACCGAATGCAAGTCATTGATGAAAATTTGCAATCTTTTATCCCTATCATATCATACACCCTTATCATACACCCTTGTCTATGCCTGCCTCTTATCATACACCCTCCAAAGTCCCAATCCTCTCCCTGTTGCTCTTGCCATTCTCCAGCGCATTCTTCGTTCAGGCTGCGTTCCAGTTCCCCGAACACACGTCCTTCTCTCTTCTGTATGGCTAGAGCGAAGACCCCAATCTCAGTCTGTAACTAATATTCTGTTGGAGATGAAATCCATTGGATATTATCCTGACTATGGCATTGCAGTTACCTTATATCGTCTCTATGTGCCCTTGGTCAGTTGGTGGAGGCAGTCAAAGTCTGGAAAGGCATGGGTAGAGCGGGATGTGTTCCTGATTTGGAGAGTTAGAGCGGGATGTGTTCCTGATTTGGAGAGTTACAGTATTGTGATTGATGCGATGAGCACGAGCTGATGAAGGAAATGGTTATTAAAATAGCATTGATGCCAAGTCAAAGAACGGGAAAAAAGGGGCGCATTGCGTACAAACAGAGAAATGTAGAAAGCAGTTGAGATGATAGAGTTCTTGGAAAGGGAGAGTTGTCATATTGGATTTGAGAGCTATGAGCTTGTGGTTGAAGGGTACTTGGAATGTCGTGAATATATTTCGCAGGAAAGGTAGTGATGAGAATCGCGGATAGAGGGTTTATACCATATATTGGCGTCAGGCAAAAGGTAGTTGAGGGGCTGGTTGGGGTTGGCGAATGGAAGCTTGCCAGTGTTGTGAGGCAAAGATTCGCAGATTTGAGGTCTTAGCTCTGGTATGCTTTGTTGGTGGATAAGGGAAAGAATATATTGTGGAAGAATGATTGAAAGTAATTTAAATTAGTAATAAAAGTTGCAGTAGAATAGGTTTTTTAGAAGATTTATTTGATTTAAATAAATTAGGGATTTAGTATATTTTAAAATTATTTTATTATCTTTTATACCTATAAATAGGTGTATTGAATATAAATAATATGTGGAGAAATATTCTCTTCCAAACGCTCTCCCCAAAAATTCTAACAGTCCTCCCATGCTTAATCACTCTCTTTCTCTTGCTCTCCTGCATTATCTCGCTCCTGCTGGCAATCTCATGTGGCCTTCAGATGCCGAAACCAGCCATCTACTACTTCCCAAATGACGGTGTTTCAGTCACAGCTGCTGAGTGTACCAACAACTTCAATTGCCTATGCGGAAATGGAATTCATGGGGCTGGTGAACTTTGTCCTTTGGCACCCCAATTGTTGATATGCGATGATAAGGCTGCAGTAATTGCTATCCAAATAACTTTGTTTCTAAATGAAGGGTTTTCCATTGGCATTTCAACTCATCCGGCAATATTTGATGGAAGAAGTTCGATAATGTTTATGAAGTCTTGGGCTTATTCATGCCAGCAATATGAAGAAAAACCTTCGTTGTCACCAGAGTTGAGTCCATCTTTTGATCGTGCTGTCATTAAGAACCCAACGAGGATTTTCACGGTGTACGTTAACAACTGGTTAGCTTTTACTGGATGGATTCAGATCCCAACAGGTGAAGCTTGAAGGTTTTCCCTAGTTTTGTGGATGTGGACAAATTTTTTCGAGCCACCCTTGTCTTGATACGTGAAGATATTAAGAAACTCAAGGATAATGTATTCTCTACATCAGCTAACATTAGCAAAAATGAAGTGAAACAATCAGAGAAACTTCAACTTTTGTGCTTACGTGTGCTTGTACGTCCGCTTGCATGGTTAAAGCCAAAGGAGGGGAATGTAATAGAGATGTTATATTTGGGTTTACAGCAGATTGAGCCGTTTGGACATGCTCCAATTCCAATGAATTATTTCGGTAATTGTGTTATGACACATGCTATGGTTGCAAAAGCAAGAGATTTCATGGAGGAAACTGGGTTTGCTTTGTTGTTGAGAGATCAAGTGATATGATCAAAGAGTAAAGGGAAAAGTTCATTCTTAAAGGATTTGAGGAGAAGCTTGAGAAGTTAATGCCAATGATGAAATCAGTAGCTCAAGGAGCACAAGGGCTTGGCGTTATCGGGTCCATCCAGTTTAACGTTTACGGGTTGGATTTTGGATGGGGAAGGCCCAAGAAGGTGGAGATTTTGTCAATAGTCAGCACAGGAACTATCTCTTCGGCAGCCAGTAGAGATGATAATGGTGGTGTTGAGGTTGGTTTAGTCTTAGAGAAGCAAGAAACGGAAATCTTTGTTCCTTTGTTTGAGGAGG
This sequence comes from Trichilia minutiflora, assembly GCA_035590515.1. Lineage (NCBI taxonomy): Eukaryota > Viridiplantae > Streptophyta > Magnoliopsida > Sapindales > Meliaceae > Trichilia > Trichilia minutiflora. Next base: position 3,630 of record JAVXUL010117229.1, on the reverse strand, counting down.
GGCTAAAAAAGCTTGTTTAATTTACAAAGTGATTTTGATAACAAAAAGAACCTAGTGGTTGGTTTTATTGGTATGATTTTTGCATGTTACTTTCGGGCACCTTTCCGGAAAAGTATGATTTGTACTCTCAATGTCAGAATACATAAAATATGTCTTTATAAAGCCGTTGATGAGATCTACAAAATTTATATTTTCCCATTATTATCAAATAAACTTTCATCTAGAATTTTTTGTTTGCTTTACTTCATCGTTTAGTTGAAACCAGGCCATCAGTTTATATGCTTATGGTTCTTAGGTTAATGATCCATATTTTATTTCCTTCATAGATAGCTTTGTCAAGTGGTCTTTCTTGACTTTACTTTCTTTTTTTTGTTTTGTTTGTGTACATGTATACTTACATTAAGATTTACTAGATTTTTGAACTATTCTTTTCGTTGAAACTTTAAAGAATCCAACCCAAGTTGAAACTCAAAAGAGCTAGTTTTGTTTTACCCATCACTTAATTACATACATTATTGTTCATTTCCCAAGGTTGTTATCATTGATCAAGTCTTAAAATGCACCTTAGAGAGCTTGGCAATTACACTATCGTAATTGAGGTATAAGGGAGTTGGACGTTGTCCCAAATAATGACCAAAATACTTTATTCTTTGACAGTTAAAATAACAAGGAATGTTGACAGGAAATATGTTGCATGAAATCTGAGGGAAAAAATGAGTTATTTCAATTTCTTGATATATAAGTTTATAGTTATATAAATTCCTTTGTAAGAAGGCTATATAAGGAATAAGAAACTTCTGTTATTTATTTTATTTATCATAGGAATTTTTTTTTTTCGATTGAAGGTTGGCTAGAGCCAAGATTGGCATTTTTTGAACTTCTGAAATATTATATTTCTTTAGGTGGGTCTGGACATGATCCTCCTTGTTGGCTTGATAAGGAAAGGTCATCTGAAGTTTTATACTATTTGATCTCATAGCTACTAAGCTTAAAGGTATTTTTCATATCTTGGAGCTATAGATTCAGAGAACAATGGCTTTAACTATTAGATTTATGTGAGGGTTTTTGCAAATCCCCCGCCCCGAAAGGGGGAAAATAAAATAAAGAATTATTTTCTATAAACATTTAACGTTCTTTATTATGTTGACATCAAAGGGAGACATTAGGGCTATTTAGAATTCAACTCAATCCATTCAATCCGTCCAACCCCATGTGTTTTTGACGAATTTAGTAATTATCCAAGCCGATCTTTCTAGTATAATAATATTGTTATACAAATTATATTTTATTATATAAAAATTACATATATATGTTCTTTCTTAATGACAATATATCTAAATTCCAATTTAATTTAATTTCATATAAAATAAAAAAATAGACTAATATTATTTAATAATTTAAATAATAGAATAATAATATTAAATTCTAATCCTAAAAATCAAAACTCATTTTTTTCATTCTTTATGTTTGTGCAATTAACACCCAAAAATGACAAAATTTAATCTTGTCCTGTTGTAAATTTGTAGTCATAGTTTTATAATTTTATTTTTGATGTAATTTTAAAGAACCTAATTATTACTATTTAATATTTTATTTATTTATTATTTTGTTTTTAGCTAGTGTATTTGTTTTGAAGTTTAAACAAATTATATTTTATTATTGTAGTGTTTTGAATATTTGATTAATTTAAATAAAATTAATCTTAAAATTATATATATATATATATATATATATATATTAAAAAAGAAGGATATGTAAGTCTTTAACATGATTGATTAACTACAGGAGTTTCGAAAATACTCATTAAAGTCTTAATTCATTAATACAATGATTCCTATATCCCTATATCCGGATGGTTAGCTAGAGGAATAATTTTGGGGCATAAGAGTTATTGCATTAATGAATTGAGATTTTAATATGTATTTTTAATACTATCAGGATTAATCATACCAATAGCACAGACCAAATATTAGGAACTTACATGTTTTTTTTTTCCTAATTTTTTTAATTTGTGATGGATCAAATCAGAATCGGGTTTAGGATTGTTTTCGGTGCATCAGATAGGATTCCATCATACAATAGATTGAAAAATATCAATCCAAAAACTTTTGGATTAGATATGGATTTGGTCCAATCCGACCAATTTGATCCGTTGAGTAGTCCTAGGAGACATTGTAGATTAAAGGATTCTATCATAAACTGCTTAGTATCAATGAAAGTTTGAACATTAACGTACGAAGAGATAAAATAATTGTGGAAAAATCTCTGATATACGTCTATCAAAGCCTCCTGAGATGTACCATGCTTTAGAAGTTAACACTAGAAACTGAAATTATTTAATCCTGTGTGAAATAGATCTAACATAGCACATGGGCATGGCATTTGTGAATCTATTGTGAAGATAGACCAATCAGACCATGTCAAGAAAATTGTAATTTTCTTATGAAAGGACTGCACAAATGGACAGTTGATTGATAATTAATTATCAGACTTTAGCTAGAGCCTAGTGGCAATGACTGCACATTAGAAATTTGTGATACCAAGATGCGATAGCTGGAGAAGCTAGAACACGTGTACTTTAATTGAAGTTTGGTCCTTTCAAAGATCTCTCTGTTTATACTGTGGTCTATAACTGCAGATTCTGTGCAGAGATGGTTCATGGTTGAAGCCGGATTTTCATTTGTATCTGTTGCAAGGTTCAAGCTGTTGTTTCTTCTTTACAGTTGGGTAAAAACCTTATATGTGGAGCAATTCTTCTTATGGTGTTTGCTTGGAATTATTCCAGAAGCTAAACGTGTAAGACAAATATTTCTCTGCTAAGTATTCTTCAGAATTTATTGAACATAAGATTTCCAGAAGAGTAGTGTGCGTTCCTGTCTGAATTATTTCTTTATGATGTATCTTCTATATGGCCATTTAAACTCTTTTATTCGGTTCATTTTTTGTGTTCTTGTTAAGTTTTAGTACTCATCAAAGTGTTACCGGTATGGCGATTCCGATGGTCATGATAAATATTAATTCGGTTTGCAGATGAGGTTGCTAAAATTGGGAATGGGAAAGATTGAAATGTTTAATCGGCTGGGTATGAAGATGCAACCATTTTACTGAAGCATGTATATATTATATTTTTTTAATAAAAAAGGGTATGATGAGAAACCCATTTCAACAACAAAAGATGTACTAACTTTGATGATGATTAGCGTTTTCTAATGGTGGTCATTTATCTTTGTTTTAGAAATCAATCAGCGATCTCCTCTGATTATTACAATATTGTCAATTGTTTTTCAATTTTTTTTTTCGAGTGGTTGGGTCTTGGGTACGGGGTTCCTGTCAATGACATATTAAGGAGTTTCTTTTTTTAATTCAAAATCTTTTATACTCAATTATTATATTATTATGTCGTCCAATCATATACAAAGATAAATACTTGTTTTCACGGATGTTAAAAAATTATGAATATATAAATACATGCTAATAACATCTTTAATGTGTAAATAGATTATTTTCATAAAAAATATGATATATCATTAATATAGAGAGACTTATATCTTACACGATTGATGAGTACATAAAAGTGTATGTGTATTAAGAGTTAAATTTATCATTTTACACTTAAAGTATGATTAACTC
>JAVXUL010117182.1:0-17327 GCA_035590515.1 Trichilia minutiflora | reverse complement strand
ATCCGACAAGGTTATCTCTCTAAACGTTCCTCAAACTTGAGGGGAGACTGGAAAAGAAGATTTTTTGTTCTTGATAGTCGAGGGATGCTTTATTACTACCGCAAGCAGGGTGGCAAACCATCTGTAAGTAATTTATTTGGAATAGTAGTTGCTATCTGGTGCAGCAAATTCTGAGTAATTGATCTAGAAAATTGGTTAGAAATTGTTGAGTTCTTAAAAGGAGAAAATTTCTTTCCCATCTGCCTTTCAGGGGTCAGGCGGTCAACTTTCAAGCCAGAGGAACAGTTCTGAGCTTGGCTCTGGATTGTTGAGCCGGTGGCTTTCTTCTCATTATCATGGTGGAGTACATGATGAAAAATCTGCTGCTCGGCATACAGTGAACTTACTTACCTCAACAATCAAAGTTGATGCTGACCAATCAGATCTGAGGTTTTGTTTCAGAATCATTTCCCCGACTAAGAACTATACTTTGCAGGTAGGACTTTCGAGTGTTGCCTGCATCTGTGGATTAGAGTTAAATCTATAATAATTCGAGCAATGTCTGTTAATTCTTTTCCTACATGATTCTGCTGAAACCTATTGCGTGGCGATGAATGAGACTTATTGCTTGGTATTAGGTCCCCAATAATGTTAATTTGTGTTTGTCAGTGCAGGCAGAGAGTGCATTGGATCAGATGGATTGGATTGAAAAGATAACAGGAGTTATTGCTTCATTGCTTAGTTCTCAGGCTCCTGACAGGGTAATTATTTATAGGTATAGGATGATTGCATTCCCTTAGCTTTTCAAAATTAATGTGATTATTGTACTGCAATGTATTTTAGTGTCTGCCAACTAGTCCCATGGGAAGTGGTCATCATCGATCAGCCAGTGACAGCAGTTCATTTGAAAGTTCTGACTTTGATCACACTGCCGTTGAAGAATATACATCTGAAAGGAATCTTACAAGTGCACATCATGAACGTCAATTGAGAGGTTCACAACAACAGCGATCATGTGTAAAAAGTGAGAAGCCAATTGATGTGCTGCGAAGAGTATGTGGAAATGACAAATGTGCTGATTGTGGAGCACCTGAACCTGATTGGGCATCTTTGAACCTTGGAGTTCTTGTTTGTATTGAGTGCTCTGGTGTTCACCGAAATCTTGGAGTACACATATCAAAGGTAAATTGTATTATCAACCTTCTTTGAAGCTCGATCACCAGTTTTACATTATTCCAATCCATGAACATTTTAGCTTCTCAATATTTTTTAGAACATCTTGGTGAATGGAGTTGAAGCCCTGGATTAGCCTAATAGTGCCAGGTGTTAGTGTTGCTCACTATAATGTGAGGACTGTTGATTATTGTATACCTATAGTGGGTATACATCCACTACATTATGTAATCAGGGCCATCTTTTGCCTTCATTAATGAAGTAATCTCATACTGATATATGTTTGTAGATTGGTAAAATGTTCTATTTGGTATAGCTATTAATGACGCCGCCTCATTCACTAAGTCTTAGCTCTTTTGTTGACTTGTGTTGACTTGCCTTTTCAGGTAAGGTCACTAACCCTTGACGTGAAAGTGTGGGAGCCATCTGTTATAACTTTATTTCAGTCTCTGGGCAATGCATTTGCAAACTCAGTATGGGAGGAATTATTGCATTCAAGAAATGCCTTTCATGTTGACCTTACCCCAACAAGGTAAAGAATCCTTCCAATTTATGCACCAAGACTGTTTCATCGACAGCAATGGAAAAAAATGGTATTTTAGCTGACGGCTACTAACATTCTCTTGTCATTCTGCTTTTGAAGCTTGCACAAGTCTGATAAACCACAGTTGCTTCTCGCGGGAAAACCTAATCACTCTGATTCTATATCAGTGAAGGAGAAGTTCATTCATGCAAAGGTATAGATAGATTTACGCCTACTCTGGCCTCTATGTTTTAATTTTTTTGTAAATACTCGCATATAAAGAACGTAAAAATATGTGCAAGCGAATTATTTTTTTTCTTTTGGATAAAGTTGAATAATTATTTCCTAATTTCATTATTGGTTACAATTTTTGCATTTTGGTAGGCTAGCATGCTGTTGCATTACATTACACGGGTATTTATCAGCCATCTCATTTTTCATGTGTCTCCAATGACATCGTTGTAGTAAGAAATCAATAATCTTGTCTGTAATTTTAGGATTTGCTACTACACTAAACTTTATTGGCTTAAAATTTGAAATAAAGCAAAATCTTATTGTAGTGTGTTAGGTTAGCTCTTAATGGTTGAAGACTGTTTTACTGCTTTTGTGATCATCTTCTTATGACTGATTGCAACATATGCGTGTGAGGAAAAAGAAACTTGGTTCAACATCAGCTATTAAAGACACAAAATCTATAAATGTGTTGGCTTCTGTACTTATTGCCTCATCAACAGCACTTAAGATGCGTTATTGATGTTTGAATATCTCCTGTTATTTAGTCTTTTAGGCTACCTGCTACATTCTATTAAGGTTTTTTGTTTTCTTTTGATTGCAGTATGCTGAAAAGCTTTTTGTTCGCAAGCCAAAAGATAATCAATATACCCATTCTGTTGAACAACAAATCTGGGAGGGTGTTCGTGCTAATGATAAAAAAGCTGTATACCGACATATTGTAAATTGCGAAGTTGATGTGAATGCTGTGTATGAGCAAATGTCATGCATCTCTTCCTTGACCCTTGCCAAGGCAATGTTAATGAATGAGCAGACAAGCCTGGAACACAGCTTAATGGGGAATGCATCAGACAGATCTTCCTCAGGTTCTTTGAACTTGACAGGTACAATTGAGAGCCAGACCATTGATGATCTGGATGGTTGCACCCTGCTCCATCTGGCTTGTGAAGCTGCAGATATTGGCATGCTAGAACTCCTTCTACAGTATGGTGCAAATATAAATGCAACAGATTCAAGAGGTCAGACACCCCTTCACCGCTGTGTTGTCAGGGGCAAGGCTACATTTGCTAAATTGCTTCTTTCAAGGTGACTTGGAACTTCTTCCTGAATTAATCCTTTTCTTTACTTGAGCAGTTTTAGATTGTTATTAACTCTGTAATTTGCCAGGAATATCCTTTGAATTTTAACTTATGGACCTCTAAAATTGATGTATGTGTTTTACTTTTCAGGGGAGCTGATCCGCGAGCTGTAAATGGGGATGGCAAAACTTGTCTTGAACTGGCAGTAGAGTCCAACTTTTCTGACAATGAGGTTCGTGCTCATTTATCAGACTTAAACGGGTAAAATTTTCTGAAGGCCAGTATTTAAAGGTTTAAAGGTCTACTGCATTGACTCTGGATAATCAAAAAAATGAAGAAAAAATTTCTTTTTGTATAGTTATATTTAATGTATGAGAGCTAGTTTTCAATTGGAGGAAGGAATCACAAGTGTTTTGAGGGTTTTAGGTAAGAGAGGTGGTAGGTTGGGTTGCCTGCCCCTTGTGCCCATGGGCATCAATGCAAATTCTTCACTTAGGGTTGTAAGTTAAAATGGCCCCATTGATATGAGTTGAGAGCTGCTGGAAGTTTTCGACCAAGGGGCTTAATAATTTGTGATGTTTTTTCTTTCCATTTATCAGTTTGATTTTTTTTTTTATTAAATTTTTTATGGAGCTGTGACGATTTAGTTTTAGGGCATTGTGTATTGTTGTACATTGCGCTCTCTAGTAAAAGCTTTGTTGTTGTGGACGTAGTTCCTTCTATTCAACCCCCCCTCAACACTCACACCCAAAAAAAAAAAGGAATAACCAAGCATGCAAGTGTAGCGAAATCTGGTTTTAATCTTTTTGGTCCGTTTAGTTCTTGATATAAAAAGAAATGTTGAAGATCTTGGAAGATCTGATTTAAAGATTGTACGTTGAAGCCTTACCCATGTTATAAGGTTAGTATTGCACATATGACGATCTTGTGGAAGGACTCTGCAAATATTTTTTTTTGAAATATATGTTAAAAAGAATAATAAATAATAGCTATGATCTCACCGCCAAATTTTTGTTTCGTCACTTTGTTGCTATAAATTTTTAGAGCTTGAAATATCTATCATAAAATTTAAGTTCTCTAATGAAAAATCTAAAACGTTGGAACTTTAAAATTAGAAATGTGTAACACCAAAATTTGAAAATTTTAATAAAAATGTATATTTAAAGGATTTAAAATAAAACATAAAAGTACATTCATTAAAATTAAAAAAGAAAAAGAAAGACATTATTAAAACTTACAGAGAATGGCAAATAATCTTCTATGTTTTTTTTTAAAAACTTTTACCAGTAAGTTTGTTACAAAAACTTTTCATCAAAAAGTTTTCGAAAGCCAATTATCTTTTTATCAAAAATTTTGTGATAAATTTCAGCCATATAGTTTAAGTAACAATTTTTTTTTTTATTAAAGCTAAAAATGTATAGTATAAATTTTTAATTTTTATTATATAAATTTTTGATTTTTATCATATAAACTCTTAAATTAAAATAATTGATTTTGTTTTTAAAAAAATTATTTTAAATTTAATTTATAATTTTAATATTTTATTTTTATAATATTTTATGCTAAAAAATTTTAAAATGTAAATTTAAAATATTTTTATCTATATTTATTTTTTATTTTATAAATTATAAAATAAAAATAAATTTATAAAAATTTTAGTATAATTTATTATATAATAAAAAAATTTAATTGTTATTTTTATATTTGATAATTTTTTTAAAAGTATTTATGAACATAAATTATAAATTGAATTTTTTATAGTATAAAGTTTTATAGTTGTTAAATAATGTAAATAAAATATTTAAATTATTTTTATTTAATTTTTAAAAATAAAAATTAATAAAATTTTTTATAAATTTAAGTTATAAATAGATTCTTAAATTTTTATGAATAAAAAATAAAAATATTTTAAATTTAAATTTTAAGAATTAATTTATAGATTTTTTTAGTGTAATGTATTAAAAACTAATATAATTTTATATTTATATTTGATAATTTTTTTTAAAAATAATTATAAATTAGATTTTTTTTCATAATATAAAGTATTAAAGTTGTTTGATTATGTAAATAAAATACTTAAATTATTTTTATTTAATTTTTAAAAATAAAAATAAAATTATTTTTTTATAAATTTAAATGAAAAAAATGAAAATAGATTTGTAAATTTTTGTCAATATAAAATAAAAATATTTTAAATTTATTTTTTAAAAAATCAATTATGAATTATTTTAGTGTAAAGTATTATAAAATAAAAAAATTTATAATTTCATATTTATATATGATAATTTTTTTAGAAAATATTTATGAATATAAATTATAAATTAAATTTTTTATAGTATAAAGTTTTATAGCCGTTTAATAATGTAAATAAAATATTTAAATTATTTTTATTTAAATTTTTTATAAATTTAAGTGATAAAATAAAAAATAAATTAATAAATTTTATGAATATAAATAAAAATATTTTAAATTTAATTTTTAAAAATTAATTTATAATTTTTTATATAAAATATTAAAATTATAAATTAAATTTAAAATTATTTTAATTTTAAAAATTTTTACATAAAAATTAAAAATTTATGTGATAAAAATATATATTTTTATTTTTAATAAGAAGAATTTTATTATTTATTTAAATTATAAAAATATTTATTATAAAATTTTTAATAAAGGGATAAATATTTAAAGAAAAATAAAGAGTTTTTTTTCATATAAATTTACTTATGGAAGGTAAACGTTGTTTCAAGATATAATCTCATTCCCCCTAAAATTTACTGCAGTGAATCTCCTTAGGATTCGCAGTTTTTGAGCATGAATTATTGAGGATGTTGTTGGGCCCACGTTAACAATGATAAAAGTGTTCAAGTAGGGAAAACCAAAAGTCCGAAGTCCGTAAGTCCGACCAAACCAAATGTACGCACTCAATACCACGATTGAGTCCGCACTCACGCGACCCTAGAAACCAGAAAATTTGGTCCCAGTATTACGTGTCTTCTAATTATTTATAGTTTGATAATTTTGCCCGTAATGTTTGGTCTATATGCAAACAGATCTTAAACGTTTTAAAAATAATAAGTTTACACCCTTTTGATTATGCCTTTTTGTTAGTTCTGATGTAGTAATTTGGTAATTTACCTTTTATAATGAAATTAAAGATTAGGATGTTTCAAATTCGATAATTTGATAATTTTAAAAAATTATTACCATTTTATATGTATATATACACACACACACGCATACTTATGTGTGTGCGCAGGCACGCGTGAGTTTGATTGCATGTTTTGTGACGATAAGATATATAACATCTTTCGTATGTTAAAAAAAATACTTTTAAAGCTTGAATTTTAGTAAAGAATTGAAATTTCTTTAATATTAAAATTTAAGATCCCAGATTTAATTTTCACTTCAAAATTCTTTCTATTGAAGCATCAAATAAATTAAGTTAGGAGTTTTATTTTATATTTAATATTATCGTATATGATCTCTGTACACGTATCATGTAGTTTAGGACAGTTGTCAGGTGATCTGTAAGATTCTACCCTTAGGGAGTGCGCTAATCCCATACTCGACTAGATGTCTCGATGATGATTGGGTGTAAGAGTTTCACCTATATACAAAAAAAAATGTTTCACATTTTTAAGTCAACATTTTTTTTTGTGAAAAGAATTTCATTCTTTTATATTAATAGTTGCAATATTACTATGTATATTAGCTAATTTCTTAAAAAATGGATTAGTTTACAATTAAAATAATTTTTACAAATTCATTGCTTATATTTTATTCTATTTTTTTGCAATAGGAGAAGTGTGAGAAAATGTTTTAAAAGATAAAGAAATTTATTATATATTATTGATGCAAGAAGTTGTATTCGTCTTCAACTTCTAGCACAAACTTGTTTTTTTCTTGGATCTCTTGTTTTGTAAACTGCAAAACACAAGAAACTCAAGGGTAAAGCCGGTGTCCCGACGAAAATCTTTTGATACTTAAGTTAGTAAGGGTTTTACTTGTGTGTGAGGATGAAAAAAACAGTGAGTAAAACCAGAGAAAAGTTGAATGAATAATGGTTACTGTGTATGTTGAGCATGAATGTTAGAGAGAAAAATGATTACTATTAAAAATTCGATTGATTCGTGTGTGAATATTCTCTCTCTAAAAAGTTGTACGTACCTTCCCTTTATTCTTGGATTCGCTTATGTGAAATCATGGAATTCCGTACCTATTGATATATGTTGTTACTGGACTGGCTTGCCCTGAAAATTTGTTACGAGAATCGCGGGACGTGACTGTTGTTGGTGTTGTATCATGTCAAATGTACCTGAGACTCTGAGTTCCTGATGTCCCTCTTGAAAATGTGTTAGACCTTTGATGATACCATACACTAGTATCGTAGATGTTGCACCACGTCACAGTTATCCCCGAGGTTCTGATACCGTATATAATAGATGCTTGATTGAAAATCCCAAGATGAGGTTTCGGTCAGATGGTGTTGATGACTTCCTCTGAGTGTATATTTACCATGAGTGATCCAAGAAAGCTTCTCTGAACTAATAGCCTCGACTGTGTTATCCGACACGATCTTATCACTTCTGTTATCACAAGAAACTGTTATCACAGGAAAAGGTCTCGGAACGTCGTCGTATTAAAGGATTCATGGGAGAGTTATATCCGTATGATGGGTTTAGGCCTTTGGGCTGGGCCTTAATGAAAATATCCAAATATTAAGCCCCCAAATTTTAATTAAAAACTTAATAATTACTGTTCGGATGTCTTGTTATGCCATCTCTGTTACCATCATCTTTAAGTTAAGATATCCGAGCTATAATAATTCGTCTGAAGAGATGGGGTCCGTCTGAATTCAAATTTGAAGAGACGTGACCCTTGACGCTTCGGATTCGGATGACGTGGCATCTTCCTGTCCGTTGGATTTGATATATTGGTTAGGGTTTTCTGATCTTCTCTCTCATTCGTCTCTATAAATACCCCCTTCTTCTCTGAAATCTACTTTTCCCTTTTTTCATTACCCTCTGCAACAAAACATTCAGAGCATTTTTCATAATTTTTTGACGATCTTTAGCAATCTTCTGTTCACAACTATCAACCGGATCTACGAGAACTTTCGTTTCAGAACTCTTCTTCAAAATATTCGATAAGTTCCTTATACTTCCCTGTTTGTTACTGTTTTCTATAATCTCTTTTACACTGCGAATGCATGTTTATCTAGAACAGATGCGTGTTTAAACTTGTTAGGATGATATAATGACCCCTTATAGGCATTAGTAATATATGTACGAAAAATAGAATCTTTGTTATTGTCTTGACTCTAGATAGTAGAATGTAGTGGCCTCAGTGATAATATAGAAAACTTTTAGAGTTGTCAATAATCCCTGAACAGCCCTATTGACTTTTTGTTTTTGTTTTTCTGACCAGAAATGACTTCTTCTTCTAGCTCTTCCAGCACACCTGAGGTTGTTACTGGGGGAGACAACTTAGGAGAAAGTTTGGAATTGATGGCTGGTTCTACATCGATATCAGAAGTTCGATCCTCATACGAACAGGACTGGTTCACCTTCACAGTCATGAAAATTGACCTTGAGATTTACACAAAACTCTTCGGGATTCCTGAGGATATTTATCTTCGAGCCCCCAAGACTGACGAAAGTTCTAGTAACCCTCCTTAGGGTGAAGTTACTTTCAATGAAGAACTATTTTACTTAAGGGTTAGGTTACCATTACAGGCATACTTTTGCCGAGTCCTCACCATGATAAGGATAACCTTATACCAATTGAATCTGAACAACTGGAGGACTCTTGTAGGACTGTACGTTTTATGGGGATAAATAACAGAATCACCACCCTCTATAGAAGAAATAGAGCATATGTTTGTGCTAAAAAAAAATTCTGGGAAGAACCTTGGGTGGTATTACCTTCAAACAAGGCCTCGAAACCCAAACCCGATTAAAGGAAACCTCACTTGTAATAAGGATTAAAAGAATAAATGGTTCTTCATGGGTGCTAACTGAAACTCCGAGCCGCATCTTCCTGTCTCAAGAACTTTTTGTGAGGCTTTACCCTGGAAATGGGAGAAATACCTGAGCCCCCGTAGCTTAGAGACTAGTCGACTAGATTCAGTCATCAAATCAGAAGTCTTTGCTCTCTGATTTAAACCTAATGACCTCGGATCTAGTAAGGACTTGCCCGAGTAAAGATTTTGTAAATTTTCAAAAAAAGAATTTTGCTCAGTAAATATCTTTTCACTGAATTTTATTATCTTATAATATTTTCTCTCGTCATAAATGTGATTAACTCCTCTGTTTGTTGTTTTTACAAAAATCATAATGTCAAAAAAACCATCTGCATTGACTTCTCTGAGCAAGCTTATCGAGAAGAAGAAAGCAGAAACTTCAAAACAAACATCCCCCCAAAATAACAATAAAACAGGGAGAGTGTTATTGTGAGAAGAAGGAAATAAGAGCTCGTCGCAGAATCGGGATCCGACTCCACCTTAATTATTGTCCAGGATAAGGGTAAGGGGATAATGATAGAAAAGCCCCCACTGAAGAAGAGACAAAAGAGGGCTAGAGAAGATCCTCTGATTGAATAAAGGTAGAAGAAGTTGAAGATCAGTGGGTCAGGTTTTTAGGATGATAACTTTTTTGGTGTATATGATATCCACAAGGGAAAGCAGAAGCATTTTTCCCATCTTCTGAACATCATTAATGATGTTAGGAAACATCTGGCATCGAATGTTGTCCAAAAATTAGATAATATGAAAGACCCCGATACTATAGAATTCATGTACAGATGGGGTCTGTGGATAAGTTTAATATTTGATGTTCAAGAACTGTCCTTTCATAATTTGCTGATAATTTACTTTATTTGCAGGTCTATTATCAAATGAAACGATAGTGGGATGCTAAGAAAGATGAGACAAGCAAGATAAAAAAGCTTGAGAAGGATAATACCTTTGCTGTGTCGGAACAAAAGAAGACAGAGGCTACTTTGGCCCTTGAGAGGATCGAATGGGAGGTCAAAGAGTCGGCGTAAGAAAAAGAGAAAGAACAGTTAGAGCTTCGGATTACTTCTTCGAAATTTGTGCATATTGGACTAAGTGTTGAAAACACCAATTTGAAATCTTGGATAGCGCTTTAATAATCTGAAATAGAAATCTTGAGGAAGCAATCAGCTAGGAATCCTCAAAGAATTAAGGATGCAGTAATAATCACTGAGGCCGAGGGTGAGGCTAATATGGATCAGGCCATTGACCTGACCTGCCAGACTTTCAAAGAGAAATATCCTCACCTCGACCTCGGGTGATTGTACGAGGCACTAGGGTAAGAGATGCCAACCTTTGAGGTCCTCGACTAAAAGACAAATAAATAAGCCCCTGTCTCAAATACTGCAGTCGAGACAGCCCACGTTGACCATCTTTCGACAATAGAGCAGTCTCTCATTGATTAGCCTGCATACCCCACAGAAGGTCCGAAACCTATATCCTCTGAGAATCTCGAAGTTGTAAATAAAGAAAATTAGGCTCGAAAAATTTATATTAGTGATAACTTCTTGGTCTGTATAAACTGAATGTTTTAATGAAACATCATTCATCTTAATTTGATATCCACTTAGATAAAATTTTCTTTCTTGAAATAATATCTGTTCATACTTAGGAAAATTTCAAACTGATAACAAAAGTCATTTATACAGATAACTTTAAGTTTGATTGAAGCATACCACTCATATAAACTTTGAACAATATAGGAGATAAGAAGTTACTTTAAATAAAATGCTTATCCAAGCAAAAATGGCTTAGAAATTTTTTTATAAAATATAAGATCAGCTCAATATAAATATGCGAGCAAATAACTTAGAAAATTTTCATCAAATATAAGACTATATCGGATAGTATGCAGCAAGATCTGAGATAATAAATGTGCTCATCACAAAAAGACAAAAATATGATGCCCAAAAAATATTGATCTCATTAATCATTGACATAAAATGTATGTATAATCGGATATAGTTAATAGGTTTATTCATTCAATGATCTGATTCAAGAAATAATGAAAAGTATAACAAACCGTAAGTAATATACAATCTCGGATCATGGACGACGTGGTCCTGTACAAGAATGAGATTGGGGATGACGTGATCCCTAGCCTCAGACATGATAGTTCAAAGAACCTCGGAACAAGTATGATTCTTTAAGCTGCATACATCCTTATCATGGAGACGACGTGGTCTCATTGGCATAAGGTCTTTTGGGAACGACATGGTCCATATGGCCTCAAAATGATGTGGTTCCATAAGCTGCAAAATATCCTTAGCATGGAGACGACGTGATTTCATTGACATAAGGTCTTTTAGGGATGACGTGATCCCAATAGTCGATCTTGGACAATATGGTCCATATGACCTTGGAACGACGTGGTTCCATAAGCTGTAAAATATCCTTAACATAGAGACTATGTAGTCTCGTTGGCATAAAGTCTTCTAGGGATGATGTGGTCCCAATAGCCGATCTTGGACGACATGGTCCATATGGTCTCAGAACAACGTGGTTTCATAAGCTGCAAAATATCCTTACTATAGAGATGATGTGGTCTTGTTAGCATAAGATCTTCTGGGGATAACTTGGCTAGCTTGACATAGGGAATGGATCTAATAAGAGTACTCGAGAGAAAGGCACAGTTGGAATTCTTCATGGAGCAAGTATTCATGACGCCATATGCTGGCTCAGGTAGTTTTGGTCCAAAAGGATCGGATCAAGGATAGTATAGTTTTAGTCTGTCAACGTTTCAAGGCTTTTTGACTAGAATGCCATTCGGAGTCTCTAGTTTGTAAACTCTTGATCTAAGTATTTGAACAACTTTGTATGGTCCTTCCTAATTGGCCCCAAGCACCCCTTCACCAGAAATTTTAGAGTTGAGAGTTACTCGTTAGGACCAGATCCCTCCTCTAGAAAGTTCGACGTTTGACTTTCTGATTGTAATATCAGATCACTTTTTGTTGATGAGTTGTTACCCGTATTGCGACTTCATCTCTTTTTTCTTCTAACAGATCCAAATCTAATCTTTGGCTAGCCTTATTCTTCTCTTCATCATATTCTTGTATTCAAAAAATCAGGACATCGATCTCGATCAAAATCAGGACTTCACATTTGAAAGCTTATAACAATGGAGATTCCTTTGTTGCTGTTCTAGGAGTGATTTTGTAGGCTCAGAGTACTTCAGATAACTTGTCAATCCAAGCTCCCTTATATTCTTCAAGATTCTTCTTGAGTACTTTTTTTACTACTTTGTTGGCAGTTTTAACCTGTCCATTAGCCTAAGGATGCGCTGGACTAGCAAACCTGAGGTCAATATAGAAATCTGAGCAGAATTGTCTAAATTTGGCGTTGTCAAATTACTTTCCATTGTCAACTACCAAAATTTGTGGGACTCGGAAGCGGTATATCGCATTCTGCTTGATGAAGGCTGTTGTCTTCTTTTCTGTTATGCTATAGAGTAGATCAGCTTCCACCTACTTTATGAAATAGTCTATCGCCATAATCGCATACTTGGTGTTGGCTCGGACGATCGACAGTGATCCAATCACATCTAAACCCTATTGAGAGAAAGGCCACGAACTTGAGAAGCAGGTGAGCTCCTCGGGGGGCTATCTCGGGATATCTCCATAGATCTGACATTCGTGACAAAATTTAATCAATCGCAAAGTATCTTGGCTGATAGTTGGTCAATAGTATCCTTGTCAAATGATTTTATACATTAAAGAATGAGCCCCTTTATGACTTTCACAGATTCTACTATGAATTTCTTCGAGAATTTTATCAGCCTCATCTGGTCTTATACATTTCAAATATGACAAATTAAAACCACGTTTATAGAGTACATTATCAATAATAGCGTACCTGACTGATCTGTTTTTTATCTTCCTTGCCTCGTTCTTGTCAGCTGGTAGTTCTCCATGCTGAATGTAAGACTTCAGCTCCTTTATCCATTTTGGGTCAGGAATTTTTTGCATAACAGCAACAAAATCTTCTTTCAGATCTACACCTCGCTGCATCAGGATTTCAATTAGAACCGAGGCCGGAGCCTTTTTTTTTAACACCGAGGTCAATTTTATCAAAGAATTGGCTTTGGAGTTTTCCGTCTGAGAGAGTTGCTTCATTGTGACACTCTGAAAAGCTCTCATTAGCTTCTTGGCTTGGATCAGATAAGCCTGCATATTGTCCTCCCGAGCCTGGAACTACCCATTAATCTGATTGACAATTAACTGTGAATCTCTATTTATGTTCAAATTTATAGCTCCCAAAGTTTGAGCTAATTTGATTCCAGCGATCAGTGCTTCATATTTTGCCTCATTGTTGGTTACTTTAAAATCAAACCACAGGAAGTACATAACTTCTTCTCTATCAGGCCTCTTCAAAATTATCCCAACTCCACCCCCTTAAATGTTTGATGCTCTATCAACATATAGCTACCAAATATCCTTCGAGACTATAAGATCAGAAGTATTATTCTCGTTTTGAATATTGTTGACATTTGAGACCTGTAGTACTACCAGCTGTTCTGAGACCGTCTGTTCTGTTATAAAATCTGTCAGAGTATACCCCTTTATGGCTTTCCGAGGCTTGTAATCTATGTCATACTCACTCAGTTCAACAGACTATTTTACAAATCTTCCTGACAAATTTGGTTTATGAAGAATTTGTCTCAAGGGTTGGTCTGTCATCACAACTATTTGATGTGCCTGAAAATAAGGGCGTAACTTTCTGGCTGCAGTGATAAGTGAGAGAGCAAATTTTTCTGTTGGAGTATATCTTGTCTCAGCATCCATGTCACAGCCTGAAATCATCGAACTATAACCGACAGAAAACAAGAGTGGTCTTATTTCCTAAGCCTCTTACTGAAATAAATGTCTTATCCATTTTAGGAGTTGATTTTTACTCGTGTAATAAACGGGCCTTTGCACCCTTTCATTATCTTCTTTCACGAGAATAAAACTTACTGAGTGCTCGCTGACTGTCAGATACAGCTGTAAAACGTCCCTTTTCTCAGGGCTTAACAAATGAGGAACATGAGCCAAATACTCTTTGAGCTCTCGGAAACTCTTATCACAATTCACGTCCTACTCTAGTCTCTTTCTTTTTTTTATCATCTGAAAGAAAAGGAAACACTTATCAGTATCCTTCGAAATAATTTGCTCAGGGCCGCCAATCTCCCTGTTAGACTCTGCAGTTCTTTTATCATGGTCGGGGGCTTCAAATCTATGATAGCTTTGACCTTTTACGGGTTAGTCTCAATCCCCCGTTCATTGATTATGTACCCGATAAATTTTCTAACTTCAACTCCAAATGAACATTTCTCAGGATTTTATTTCATTTTATACCTCCTCAAATAAGAGAAGGTTTTCTCTAGGTGTCTGATATGATCTGAGGCCTTCACAGATTTTATGATCATATCATCAACATACACCTCTATAGTTGACCCGATCAAAGGTTTAAAAACTTTATTGACTAACCTCTGGAATGTCGTCCCTGTATTTTTTTAATCCAAAAGACATGACTATATAATAATACAACCCTTGATCAATAATGAATACTGTTTTATCCTGATCGGGTTCATGTATTCTAATTTGATTATACCCCGAGAAAGTATCCATAAAACTGAGAAGTTTAGGGCCTGTTGTGGCATCTACCAGCTGATCAATCTTTGACAGAGGAAAGCTATCTTTGGGGTATGCTTTGTTTAGATTAGTGAAGTCCACATATATTCTCCATTTTTTTTGCCTTCTTTATCATCACTACATTGACAATTTACTCAGGGTATTGGACTTCTCAGATAAATCCAGCTTTTAGAAGTTTATCAACTTCTGTTTTGATAGCCTCTCTCCTTTCTGTATTAAATGTGCGCCTCTTCTGAGCCACTGGTTTAAAACTTAGAATCACCATCAATCGATAAAAGATAACCTGAGCACTGATTCCTGGCATGTCATCGTGGGATCAAGCAAATATATCAGCGTTTTGCCTTAACACTTTAGTCAATGATGCCTTGTGCTCGAGGGTCAAGTTAGATCCGATCCTTATAGTTCTCTCGGGCCATTTATCATCCATAATCACTGACTCTATCTCTTCAATTGGTTCGACGGAGGATGACTTCTAAAATTAACTCATCTTATCTACATTTTCTAATAACTCTTCCTGTCGATCACCTCTCACATGCCTCACAACTATTTCTTCCAATGTGCGTTTATGAATACAGTAGGAATTCTTCTAAGCAGTGGTAAAGCATGATCGAGCCTCCCTCTGATTTTCTCTTATAATCCCGATTCCATCTCTCGCTCTAAATTTGAATTTTAAGTAGTGAACACTTTTCACTGCTTTTGTGGATTAGAGAAATGGCCTTCCCAAGATCATGGAATATGGTATCTTAAGATCCACGACCTGGAATTCTACCATAATAATCTTCTGATATGGTCTGTCACCCATTGTTACTGACAATTACACCATTCCTAAGGGGTATACATATGACTCCCTGAATTCATACAGAGCGATCTCGACAGGTTTCAGTCTTAGATTCTCAATGTCCAAGGAATCTAAGGTTTCTTTGAAAATGATATCGGTGGAACTTCCTGTATCAATCAATAGTCTACCAACCTGAGAAGCCCCCATCGTCAGTGTAACAACTAAAGTTTCGTATGTGAATAATAGACCCCACATTCATCTTCATTTGTAAATAATATTGAGACTGAGGCCACCTTTGGTCTCTTCTCTGCACGTACATTCATCACATGCTGCTCAACATTTGTGTTCGACAAAGAGTATATAGAGTAATTTTTTCGAGACCTGTTTGAATTTCCAATCAATGTGGGAACTCCCATAATTATCATTACTTCATCATACCTTTGGGCTTGTTTTGGATTTTGGGCTTTCTCATCATTCTGAATCACGAACTCGGTCAGGTAGTTATTCCTGACCAAAATTTCAATCTGATTCTGTAATTCATAACAAACATCTGTCAAATTTCTCACATCTTAATGGAACTCACAGAATCTATTCTTCGCTTCCCCTGTTGGCTTGGCTTGGATCAAACGGGAATCTAATAAAAGGGTCCCCCGCCTTTTTACCTCCTCTAAAATCTGAGAGAGGGACGTATTTAGGGGAGTAAATTTTCTCTTCTCTTCCAAATGAGCCACTCGTCTCGGATCGTCTCTCCGAGGTGATCTTTTTGCATAAGGCTCCTCCCTCCGTCTGTTATTCCGATAATACTTTAGTGTTCGATCTCCCACAATTCATCTCAGAGAACTTTCTCTTGTCATTCTTCCATTTCTTATTGTCGGGCTTCTTGAACCGATTATTATCTCTTGAAAGAACACCCACTGGTTTCTCTTCCTTCATTTTCAATATTACCTCATTTTCAACTTCAATCTCATCAAGTAATTTCCTCTGAGCAGCTTCATATGTTTTCAATGAGGACTTACATATAGAATATCAAGCCCTGTCTATCTTTAGCCCCTGTCTCAATCCTTCCAGTGCCAAAGGATGATGAAAGGCTCCTAATTCGAGTACTTCCTTATGATACCTCTTGGCGAAGTTTCTGAGACTTTTACCACTCTCTTGTTTGAGCAATAACAAGGAGCTCGGAGTCTTAGTACTAAAAATTGCTCCTCAAAACTCATTGGTGAACACATCATATAACTGTTTAAAGTCTCAGATGCTTCCTAGAGTCAATCTTATAAACCATTTTCTTGTTTGTCCTTCCGGGGTCAATGGAAATAAGCGGCACATCTGGTCTTCGCTCAGGCCCTAGACAAGCATCATCTCATGGAATAAATTCATATGTAATAAAAGGTCTGTTTTCTTAGAAAATGGACTAATCTGGGACATCTTAAACTTTCAAGGTAAAGTTTGACCTAATAATTTAGGGATAAAGGGTGACTTTGAGTATGACCCCGTTTGTTGGATAGATTCAGTTGGTTTACCTTGAGGACGCATCTTCTCATTGTTCATCTCCTCCATCAATTTTCTCACCAAAGCCTCTATATCTTTCTCCTCGGTGTCAATCCCCCAATCCTCCTCCTAATATGAATATCTGTGCCTGAATGCTTCTCGTTTCTTCCTTTGCCTCTGCTTTAAATCACTCTCATGTCACCATAGGGTAAGCTAGTTTCATTCGGTTGCTCATAGACTATTTCTAGGCTCTGGGATACACGTGTTATCACACCCGTGATTGTACCCTGAGGGTATGATGGTAACTTCTCTTTGCTTTCTGTTCATGCATTTGCACTCATTGAGCATTTCGATTGCTTGCTCGTTGATTTTCGAGGATTTTTGGCTTGTTTGTTGA
>JAVXUL010117161.1:0-17328 GCA_035590515.1 Trichilia minutiflora | reverse complement strand
ATGAATAAAGATTCCAAAGCAGCCCTTAAAGTCGTACGTGCATGTAGTAAAGTTCTTCTGTTGTCGACTTCCGATTGAGTGCGGGTCATGGTATAGTCAAACCTTTAACTCAATCATAGGATCAGGAACTCAAATCATATATGGGATCCACTTATCCGAAAACACATTTTCAAATAAGTGTACTTTGACCAAAGATTTAATCTCTGTGTATGAGTCCTGCCTAGGACCTCAAGCTTAGATGTCTAAGCCATCAGATTCCATCTTGATTATCACTTGTACATAGTATATATACAATACGGTGATAACCTCAAACAATATGACACGATTGGTTCTAGGGCATATCTCTAACAAGGGTAACTTGATAATTTTGATCATAAAGGCATTTTTGCCATTTCATAAAATACATGTCTAGGTGTTAAAAAGTATGTTAATAACTTCGTATTATCGATTATTTGATGATTAAAATTGAATTGGTGAAAATTTGCTAAGTTAGATTTTTTTTCCTTTAAGGTCTCAACTATATAATTGATTTTTGAACGTAAATTTCAGTTGATCGGGTAGTCCAATTGATGAGTCATTTATTTTCAAAGAAAGATGATAGAATAAAGATTTCATAAAAATAACGGAATGAAAATCGAAGGCCAGAGGAGAGAGAATTAAAGATGAAAACATAACAAATATACAAGAGACAGGGAAATAACTCTTATAACCTTGTTAACTTTATTGTCTTCATTCTTTTTTAAATTTCCCAGGATAAATGAGTCTTTTAATCATCCATTAACTTATATTTGATATTAACAAAAGCTAAAATGAACCATTTTCTTCTCAAATTAATTCTTTTCCTATAGGTTGTCTTTGTTGCTATTATTTGCAATTTTTTCTATTTTCTTTAAATTACTCATGTTTCATCCGTTTAAACTCTTGTTTCTTGCTACAAATCTCACATACTCATCATGAGCTATACTTTAGACACTTCGTTTACTCAATTCAATCAACGATTAAGTCAGAGGGAGAGTTGAGTTACTATTTATGTTTTGGAAAATTTTGTAATTACTCGTGATCCGAATATTTACAGGTTAAATTGACTTTGCGGTAAGATTCTCAGCTTCATTATAAGTTCATTTTTGTATTTTGATTAATTTTTCAATGATAAGTTACTATTTATATCGAATTATTATTTCGAGATGTAAAATTTTAAATTATTGTAATTAAGATGAAATTAAAACTGTGAGTGATGCTTAACTAGTAGAATAATTATTTGGCTGCTAGGATATAGGAAAATTAGATTTTAGGGGAGGAGTGGGAGGGGGGATTTTATTGAATATTAGAATTTAAGTTAAATTTCAATTTATACTCCAATTTTCTGATGATGATTTATGTAATTGTGTTTTAGATATGCCAGAGGAGCAGCCATCTAGTCTCCATTTACTCGATCTCTATTTGTTTTTTTTTTACTTATACACTATGAGTGGATATTTATTATTTTACTTGCTATAATTATGTTTAAAACATTTTAAATATGAATTGTTAAACTCCTGGCAAATACAGATTCATTTGTATTATACTTTAAACGAAATATTAAAACTTACATATATTTTATGCATCGAGGTGGAGGAGTTGTGTGTTATTGGTATTAAGGCCAGGAGACGGCCATGATGTTTTGGTTGATATTCTTTATTAATGTTTCTGTATCATTATAGTTCTGACTTGATATGATTGAAACTAAAACGTCATAAAGACGTGTACATTTTTCTGAAACATTTGACAACACTTAAAAGAACACACAATGATAATTATAAAGAACCGCAAGCACACGGTGTCGAGTTTTGCAATAATTGGAAGTAGGATGTCGTTCCCACGAGGATTATAAATGTTTTTAGCTGAGTACCGCAATTACAATGATTAAATTCTATTTGGGTAAATTTAAACAATTACTAATTCTAATCAACTAAAACTAAGAAGTGAAACTATTAACTAAGTGATGAGAGAATTCTATTAAAAGCATACTTAAGGGATTTAACTATACCAAAGTCTCCTATGTTAACGTTAATTTACTATCATTTCCATGCATTTACCTATTAACTAGAGTTAAAGTTGATTTTATCTCATCTTTCGAATCTCGATAAAATCCTATACACCACAACCCAAGATAATATTCTTTTTCAACCCGAGTCAATCGTGTAGTTGTTAAGTGCAAACCCTAATATGTTACCTAGTGTATAATTACTTTCCAACACATTATTATCTAGGTTGCGCTTCTTTAAACAAATACATATAACTCTCTTTTCCAAGTTTAGTTCTATATAATGTTATAATAGTTTAATGGCCAATTAAACTATGCATTAAGTACAAAAAGCACAAATAGATAAACGCACTTCTATGATAATAAATAAACATAGCACAAGAACACTAAGGCTTCATTAAGCTCTTAAGCCCAAGAAAATTCAGCCACTAATGGCAAATAAATCCAATACAGTCATTATTCAGAATATAGTTAAAATATATGTCACGCTTCAACCCGTGGGTTTCACACGTGATAATCGCCACAGATTCTTAATAAGCATTCCTTAGGCCCATAACGCTTACTAAGAAACTGTAAGGATAAAAATTTCAAAATACACAAAGCACTTCCAATAAAATTTCTTCCAATCTCCCAAACCACTATTATCAAAACAAGTACATGCACTTCTAAAATGATTTTTATCCAAACTCATCACAAATGAAAATCATTTATCAATCTAAAATATCATACAAACTAATATTTATGAATATATTTTCGTTACAAATATCCATATTTAAAACATAAATTCTTCGCACTCTTGAAAACAAAGCAAAATCCAGAAAACCATAAATAATGTAAGATTCTCCCAGTGGACTCAATGTGATAAATGTGAGTCGAGTACAGAAACAATACCTGAAGTCACAATTCTCAATGGTATCATCACCCATCACATACTCTTTAGACTTACCTGTGAGTGGGGGGAAAAGGGTGAGCATACTAATGTATACTCAGTGAGGGAATATATGTAAAAACAATAATAGATATAAAAATTTCTACTGAACTCATTCTTTGTCAATCATTATTTACTCAATAGAAGATAATTAAGAGGGAATAATTTTAAAATATATTTTCATCTTTTAAAAACTATGAATGCACTCGATACTAAGAAAATCATTGGACAAGGCTCTGTTTTTGAGAATTACACTGATTAGGTGAAATCCCGAGCCGTCAGTGGGTTTTACATGCAAATAAAAACGATGTTATTTTCATAAAAGATTGTTTTAAATGTAAAAAATAAAATATGCATCATTTTTAGAAAATAAGACCACCACTGACGTTTGCCTCGAGTAGTCACGGGGTGACATCTATGACTGACTCGACGGGACTCACAAATAGTCAAATTATCACTGATGATAACAATATACACCATATACTATCAATAGTATCCCTACCTGTGAAGTCTCCACTCACCTAAGCGACCTCTATTTCAGGTCGACCCTAAACTACCACATATAACACTCACTTGGGGTCCACATTCTAGTAAACTCTCTCCCAGGCTACCACTCTGTAGCTACAGTAAATAACCCGGTATCCATAATTAAATAAACACACAAAATCAAATGTGAAAAACCGCAAGCGCACTGTGTCGAGTTTTGTAGTAAAAAGAAGTAGGATATCATTCCCACGAGAATTAAAAATCTACTAACACGCTAATTATCGCAATTTGAATGAAAAATATTATTTAGACAAACAAAAATAGCCAAAGAAAACTAAACTAATGACAACAACTACCAAGAAAACAGAATTATGCTATATAACAAAAATTAATATATTTATAACGGCTTAGGAGAATTGAATCCACTTTTGATCACTATATTGTTGTTCCATCTATTTTGGTTTACTTAATTCTATCAATATATACTAGCCTAGGTTCTGAAATTATTTTATTCCCTCTTTCGAAACCTTAATAAAACTCTGTGATGAATAAACTCAATTAATATTCCTATTCAATCGAGGTTCAGCCATCACGCATTATGTTCCCAACTTTTTTGGCTACTTAGTTATTAATCATCTGTCAATGTATTAATTCTTAAGTTGTGTTTCTTTATTTCAGAATTATGATTTTCTCTCTTTTCCAAGTTCAGAAAATATGCATCTAAGATCATTCAGTTTAATGATAAGTTAAACAGAAAGCTTTAAGCACAAGTAACACAAGTAAATTATGAATAAGATTTTATTAAACCAAAATAAATATCCCAATGTAAATCATAAGAGCTTCATCGATCCCCTAAGCATAAAGGAATTAGCCACTCATAGTGTATAGCAAATATTCAAGAGTAAAAGCAAATATGATCATTGAAAATTCTGTAAAAGAAAGAACACAATAACATAATCAGAAAGTTCTTCTATGAAAACTGAGTTTCTTCTCTTTTTCCTTTCAGATTCCTTCTCTTTTTCTTGAATTCTCTGTCAACTCTTAGGTTTCTCTATCTTTCAAGAGTATAGGTGGCTGTCCTCTCGAGGTCGAAGCCCTAGGAACTCTATTTATAATAAAAATAAATCGAAGTTCAACTTATACAGAAAGTTCCTGCGACGTCTCGCTGCATCAGGTTTTGTCTCGCTGCAGCAAGCACTCACGCTGATGCAACGAGACTTAGCTCGCTACATCCTGGCCATATACTTCTAGACTTCGCTGTATCAGGCTTCTGCTCACTACAGCAGGAAAACTGACTCCATGCATTTTAAGCTCCTTACTTCATGCTTTCATTATAGATTTTTCTCTTGCCATCTACATACAAATAAACTCACAAAAATATAAAACATACCAGGATTTACACAAAAAATAGCATAATTTAGAACCCACAACTAAATAAAACAAAACATTCCAAAAATCAATCATGCAAACACTACTTCTGTCCAGTCTAAAATAAGAAACATCAGTGTCCAAACCATTAATACCCGACTCCAAGTTAGGGAGGTTCCTCTTCAATCATTAAGCATTAAGCAAATTCACAATCACAGATAACTACACCTTTCCCAAACAAAATCTCATCAATTCTTCAATCACAATTAACTAGAGCATTAATCTTCTTTAAAGAGGTTCATAAATTTAGGTTCTAATTCATAACTAGATTCAACTTTTCTTTAGGTTCTAATTCGGTCTCCGTATGCGAAAGTGCCCATCTCCAAAATGCGTACCCCCGGTTATTAACTTATTAAAAACTTAAAGTGCTTTGCTTATTCATATTTATTTTTAAGTGCCGTTTTACGTGAGTGTACCCATCTCTGAAATGCATACCCCCAGTTACTAAGCACTTTCAAAACAGAGGAGTAGAATGAATTAATTTATTTCCTATCTTCCTTTCTTCTTCTTCTTTTTTTTTTTTTATGAATAAGATTTCAGTTTGCAGGGTCTGGTTTGTTGCTTTTGACTACAAATCCAAAAATTTTCCTAAGGTATAGACAACAATTACCACATTGAATAATATATTACTATTTACCATAAAAACCACTCAACTTAAGATTTAACATACCAATGACAAAAACACATGATATTTCTTCAAAAAAACTCAACAGTTAACACATACACACACATTGGACATTTTAACTAACTTAACAAACTAACATGACTGTAACACTATTATACCAGTATAGGACACATTGAACTACCAAAACATACACAATAACTAGCACAAGACACAAAAATTATTTTTCTTCCTGTAAAATAAACTTGAGTTCTGTTTCTCCTATAGCCACCTTGAGTTCTGTTCACTTCTCCCCCAAACTTAGAAATTGGTAACGTCTTCAAAGCCAAAGAAAAAGTAAAATTGAATGGATGAAAAATAAACCTGGCAGGTGGGAACCCCATCACCTTCTATTTAAAAGGGATGGACAGAACATTCTCATTGGTATCAGTTCTTCTTTTGGAGGTGACTAGTGCTGCAGAGTGGTTTCCTTTATCATCCGAGTCGGAAGGTGGAATTGGTAGAATAGTGAGGAACCACTCAGTGTCCATCTGCACGTGACGAGAAACCTGATAGATCATACTGGTCATAGACTCATAGTAACGAATGAAATACTGTTGGTATTGAAGAAGCTGTTGGTGCATCTTTTCTATTTCTCATAAAAAATAACCTCACTGATAGGCTGAGAGTTAGGGTACGAGACTGCTGAGCCCTGAGATTGGTGCTGCTAGGTTTGTGCATGTTGAGAATGGTGGGGAGATTATTGCTGCTGATGATGATGTTGTTGGGTAGGTTGCTAGTGGCTTGGTTATAGATTTCGCTGCTGGTGGTGGTGGGATGGTTGCTGTGACTGTTGGTGTTGCAGTTGCTGTTGTTGCTGCTGCCTCTCAATAGCAAGCAGTCTTGCTATTGTGCTTGCATCCACACAAGCCTTTGGGGGTAATATTTCTTAACATTGCATATCCACCCCATTGTTTTCCAACAGAACAGTGATGATTGACGGGAAAAACAACCCTACAGTGAGATTGTCTGCTGAATGCCTAATGTTGAGGGAGATCCATTCCCCAACGTTAATATTTTTCCTCATCACTATAACGAGCAACAGAAAGGCTCGCTCTCTGTTAACCTTAAAGGTGTGGCCTGTGGGACTTAGCCTAGAGCAAACAAATAAATGTCAGTCTTTCATCTCAGTTGTCAGGTCCCTGGTCTTAAAGTAAGCTGGCTCCCCTCAGACTTATGTCCAATTTACTTGGTGCCCACACAACGTCTCGTTCATCATCTCGAAGGATAAAGACTTAGACATCTCATTCACCTCATATTGCACCTCTGGTACTTTTAGCACCCAGTTTATGGCCTTGGGATCCTAAACAACTTCAATATTCCTGACCTGCACCTTTCTACTTCCTGGTGTCAGTTTGGCATTCACATAAAATTCCTTAACTAGAGTCATGGCTGCGGGGTTTAAGCTGACGACAAAAGTAAGACCATCCTCGGGTCTCTATCTATTGAGCACTCAGCGGGTACTGCTCTGCCCTAAATTCAATACCCTTTTTCTTGATTCCAGACCTCCTCTTTAACGATTCATTAAAGAGGTTTTGGGCTTATTTTGATACAAACCTCCCTGTGTCATAACCTGAAGGTTCATTCCTAGGTTTCTTGGCTATATGCTTCTAAGGTATATTTCTAATTTTGATGTTGAACTAAATAACTTTAAACTTAATTTAATCGAAAAAACTCTGTAAAATCACAAAACCATACTATTCCCTCAAGAAAATAATAAACTTTTTCTTAAGCATAGTATAACTATACTTATAAAACAGCAAGACTGAATCGTAAAACACTTATTTGAGAGTCTTGATAATCATTTCTTGTTGTTTGTTTCTTATCTCCGACAGTTTAGGATGCACGAGAAGTTACTTTTGAGTAGGTTTTGACTGGTCTAGAAACCAAAGGTTTTAAAATAGAGGAGAAAGAAATTTAAAATTACATGTCGTAATAGTAAGACGTGTTCCCGTATTTGCTCGCTACATCGAGTTTTATCTCGATGTAGCGAGAAAGGGTTTCTCTAAGTGTCATTTTTATGCCTCGCTACAGTGAGTTTTTCCTCGATCAAATGACTAAAACCTGATGTAGCGGGCGATTTCTCGATATAATGCATCCTGAAATATAATTTTCTCGCTGCATCAGGTTTTTTCCTCGTTACAGCGAGTACTTATTCAATGCAATGAGTCAATTCTCGATGCAGCGAGTCCTGGACCTTCTTGCTCTCGCTGTAGCGAGGAAAAAACCTGATGCAGCGAACCTTGGAAACTGTCTTGTGATCAACTTTTCTGCAATCTATTTTGGTGCTTTTGTGCTACGATTTTTAACTCCTACAAGAATAAAAAACTTCATAAACATAAACAATAACATCAAATGACTAGAGAAAAATAAAATTAAAATTGAAATATAAATACATTGGATTGCCTCCTAACAAGCGCTTGATTTAATGTCTCTAGCTAGACTTGGCTTGTTGGAGCTTATTCAGAATCTGTCAAGGTAATGGCTTCTTTTCCCAATTCCATTCTTTGGTAAAAATACTTTAGCCTTTGTCCATTAACTCGAAAAAGTTCAATGGCACCAAAGGGTAATACCTTCTTGATAACAAATGGTCCACACCATCTGGATTTTAGTTTCCCAGGAAACAATTTCAACTTTGAATTGAATAGCAGAACTTGTTGCCTGAGACTGAATGCTCTTTGCAGAATGTGCTTATCATGCCACTGTTTGGTCCTTTCCTTGTAAATTCGTGAACTCTCATAAGCTTTATTTCGGATTTCCTCTAACTCATCAAGTTAAAGAAGTCTTATCTGTCCAGCATTTCTCCAATCATAATTCAGCTTCTTTATGGCCCAATATGCTCTGTGCTCTAATTCTATTGGTAGATGGTATAGTTTTCCAAAAATCAATATGTATAGAGATATGCCAATGGGAGTTTTGAATGCTGTTCGATATGCCTATAATGCATCATCAAGCTTTAGAGACTAGTCCTTCTTATTTGTATTCACTATTTTCTCTAAAATCTATTTGATCTCCCTGTTGGTAACTTCAGCTTGCCCATTTGTTTGGGGATAATAGGCAAGAGTAATCTTGTATTTGACTCTATAACATACTAGCAAAGCTTTGAAGAACTTATTACAGAAATACGTACCCTCATCACTAATAATAGCTCTTGGTGTTCCAAACCTTGTGAATATGTTTTTCTGTAGAAATTTCAACACCACTTTTGTATCATTTGTTGAAGTTGGTATTGCTTTTACCCATTTGGAAACATAATCAACAGCCACAAGGATATATTGATAACCTAAGGATTTTAGAAATGGGCCCATAAAATAAATGCCCCACACATCAAAAAGCTCAACTTCGAGGATTCCTGTCAAAGGCATCTCATTTCTTTTTGAAATGTTGCCCACTTTCTGACATATCTCATACCTCTTCACAAAAGCATAACAATCCTTAAATAAGGTGGGCCAATAGAAACCTGATAGCAGTGCCTTTGTTGCTATTCTAGATGCTCCGAAATGTCCTCCATATGGTGCAGAATGGCATCCATGAAGGATCTCATTTATTTTTTCTGCAGTCACACATCTCCTGATCATACCATCAGCATATCTCTTGAATAAGTATGGATCATCCCAAATATAACTCTTCACATCATGTTGAAACTTTTGTTTTTGATGATATGTTAAATCAGGTGGTATTAATTCACAGGCAAGGAAGTTCACAAAATCCGTATACCAAAGAGTGTGTTCTTTGACAATAAACAACCTCTCATTTGAAAACAATTCTTCAATTGACTGCACCTTGTCTTCTTCTGACTCAATTCTTGACAAGTGATTAACAACTACATTCTCACTTCCTCTTTTATCATGAATTTCTAAATCAAACTCTTGCAGTAACAAAATCTATTGAATCAAGTACGGTTTAGCATCCTTCTTTACAAACAAGTACCAAATTGTTGCATGGTCCGTGAAAACAGTCACCTTTAAACCCAAAATGTATGCTCTGAATTTCTCCACAGCCAACATCTCCTTTTCTGTGGTTGTGTAGTTAAATTGGACTTCATTTAACATTTGGCTTGTATAATAAATAGTTTTAAAAATTTTATCTCTTCACTGTCCGAGTACTGCACCCATTATATAGTCACTTGCATCGTACATAATTTCAAATGATTGTGTCCAATCTGGTGTAACCATTATAGGTGCTGAAGTCAACTTTTCCTTCATTGGCTCAAAACCCTTCTTGCACTCTTCATCAAATCTGAAAGTCACATCCTTTTCTAACAAGTTACAGAGCGATTTCACTACTTTTGAAAAATCCTTGATGAACCTTTGGTAGAATCCGATATGGCCTAAAAAACTTCGAATACCTCTGACATTTGCTGGTGGAGGTAACTGCTAAATTACTGAAATCTTAGCCTTGTTTACCTTAATTCTCTCTCTTGATACTCGCTGGCCTAATACAATGCCTTTTTTCACTATGAAATGGCACTTCTCCTAATTAATAACCAAAATTTTCTCCTCACATCTTTGAAGCACCATAGTAAGGTTATGAAGGCTATGATCAAACGAGCTTTCAAACACCAAAAAGTCATCTATGAACACCTTCATAACTACCTCAATTAAATCTACAAAGATAGCCACCATACATCTTTGGGATGTAGCTAGAGCATTACACAACCCAAATGGCATTTGCCTAAAGGCAAAAGTATCATATGGACATGTAAAAGTCATCTTTTCTTGATCTTTCAGACTGATTAGAATCTTATTGTACCCCAAATAACCATCAAGAAAATAATAATATTCATACCCAGCTAACCGATCTAATATTTGATCAATGAACGATAAAGGGAAGTAATCTTTCCTTGTAACTTTATTTAACTTTCTGTAATCAATACATACGACACAAACTCATTCTTTTCATTCTTGATCACAGTAGTTCCTCCTTTCTTGGGTACTACTTATATTGGACTTACCCAAACACTATCAAAAATTGCAAATATAATACCTGCGTTCAACAATTTCAGAATTTCTGCTCTCATTACTTCTTTTATTGCTGGATTCAATCTTCTTTGATGCTCAATAGTCAGTTGGTAAACATCCTCTATCAGAATTTTGTGCATATATGCTGTAGGGCTAATGCCTTTGATGTCTGAGATTGCCCAAGTAATAGCTGACCTATATCTTCTTAACACACTCAATAATTTCTCTTTTTATTCAAGTGATAGGAATGATGATATAATAACTAGTAACGTCCCTTTTTCTCCCAATAAAGTATACTTCAAATGCTCTGGAAGTTACTTTAAAGTCTGTACCTCTGAAGGTGTTGCTGACTTGCCCTTTTCAGAACTTTTTTCTGCTACATCTGATTCACCATCCACTAGATCCTCTAGAGTAAACACACTTTCTTCATCTGTAATGTGTCCATCTTCCAAAACTCCCACATATTCAGCTGTTGGAAGCTCATCTTTGTGCATATTTGATGTAATCAAATAATGCTCTAAAGGATCTCTTATAGAAAATCTAGTACCATATCGTCAATACAACCTATCACTATATCCACTCTTTTACATGACTGATCTGAAGCTGGAAATTTCAGGGTTGGATAGAGATTGAACTTTACTTCCTCTTCATTCACCCGGAGAGTAAGACTTCCTCCATATACATCAATGAGGGCTCTCCCGATTGCTAAGAAAGGTCTTCTAAGGATGATAGGAATCTCTCGATCCTCCTCCATATCAAGAATAACAAAATCCACTAGAAAGATAATTTATCTACCTTTACTAACACATCTTCAATTATCCTCTTTAGAAAAGAGAGTGAACGATCAACCATTTATAGAGATATAGTTGTCAGTTTAGTATCACCTAAACCCAACTTTTTAAACACTGACAATAGTATGAGATTGATGCTAGCTCCAAGGTCACATAATGTCTTTTCAAAGGTAGACTCCCTAATGGTACAGGGAATTGTGAAACTTTCTGGATCCTTCACTTTCTGTGGTATTTTCCTTTAAAGAATTGCATTACATTCCTTTGATAGCTTCACAGTTTTATGTTCTTCTAGCCTTCTTTTCTTGGATATCATCTCCTTCATGAATTTTGCATAATTGGGTATTTGCTCCAAAGATTCTGCTAAAGGATGTTGATGTGCATCTTCTTGAATATGTCCAGAAATTCTCTAAACTGATCATCCAGCTTCTTTTTTTAAAACCTCTAGGAGAAAGAAATTGGTGGAGGCCTAATGGGTAGGTTGTTGAGGAAGGTAATTCTCGGACCTCTCTTCGCTTCTATTAGTTTTTTTGCTGAATTTTCAGAATCTACAACCTCTCTTGGCTTCTCAGCATTTTCTTCCTCTTCATTGGGCTGCTCTACCTTCTTTCTTGGTTGTGTTTCTATTTCTTTCTCGTTTTGCAAGGTAATAGATTTGTAGTAATCCTTTGGATTCTTTTCTGTATCAGCTAGAAATTTATTTGTCGATTGCTCCTTTATAGCTTTTACTAACTGACCAAACTGCACTTCCAAAGACTTTATGATTGCTTTCATATTATTGTAGTAAGTCTCTATATTATCCATCCTTGCTTCATTCTTACTGAATCTCCCACGAGTCTCATTAATAGAAGTACCTATAAGCTTTTTCAATGACGACTTCTTTTCTGCTGGTTATGCTCTAAAACCTGGTAGCCCTTGCAACACATTTCTGTTATTTTCATAAGAAAGATTCTCATGGTACCTCAAACCTGGATGATACTGATTCAACAAGTTATTTCTAAAGTTGAAATTTCTTTTATTAATAAAATGAACCTGCTCCTGTTCATTTTCATTTTGTATCTCCGAAAATGAACCACTCGCCAAAGTTGTCTGCTCTCTGGATGCCCCTCCTTCACTTACGATCAATGCTGAAATTTTACTTGATAGAGCTGACACTTGAGCAGTCAATGTAACTAATGGATCAACATCGTTAACACTAGCAACTCTTCTCTGGTTTCTCTCGTTCGACCATTGATAGTTGTTAGATGTCATCTCTTCCAGCAGTAATTAAGCTTCTTCTGCTGTCTTGGATAATAAAGTACCTTCAGTCGATGCATCTACAATTGTTCTAGTTTGGCCATTTAAACCATTGTAAAATAGCTGAATCTAAAACCAATCTTGGTATCCATTCTGGGGACACCTCTATATCAAATCTTTAAATCGATCCCATGGCTCAAAATCCAGCTGTCTAAACTGAGTAATTTCTCCTCGTAGCTGTAAAGTCTTTGATGGAAGGAAAAACTTGGACAAAAATTTCTAAGCAAGCTCCTCCCACGTTGTTATGATGCTTGGTTGTAATGATTGAAGCCATCCTCGAGCTTGATTCCTCAAGGAAAAAGGAAATAATCTTAATCTAATTTCATCTTCAGAGACTCCATTCATTTTAACCGTGTCACATATCTCCACGAAGGTGGCAAGATGCATGTTTGGATCTTTATGAGATAACTCTTCATACTGGTTCTATTGTACCATGTTGATAAGGGATGGTTTCAATTCAAAATTATTTGCTTGGATCATTTGTCTCTGAATTCTTGAAAAATTTTCGTCAACCACTGGTTTGAAATAATCTCTGAGTGCTCTCTGCTGATTATTATTATCTTCTGCCATCTCTTGACTTCATTCTAATCTTTTTCTGGTTCTTTCTCTTCTTCTAGCACCTTGGTTTCTTCTACAGGTTTGTTCAATCTCTAGATTAAATGGTGCTAACTCCAAACTACGGCTTCTGTGCATTCAACTGTCAACCAATAATAAGAAAACTAAAATTAAAATACAACTAAAAATTGAATTTAAAGTAATAGTTAGCAACTTAGTTGCAATATTAACTGAAAGCAAATTAATAATCCCCGACAACGACGTCAAAGACTTGTCCATCATTAAATAAACACGCAAAATCAGTTGTGAAAAACCACAAGCGCACGATGTCGAGTTTTGTAGTAAAAAAAAGTAGGATATCATTCCCACGAGGATTAAAAATCTACTAACATGCTAATTATCGTAATTTGAATGACAAATATTATTTAGACAAACAAAAATAACCAAAAGAAAATTAAACTAATGACAATAACTACCAAGAAAACAGAATTATGTTATACAACGAAAATTAATATATTTATAATGGCTTAGAAGAATTAAATCCACTCTTGATCACTACATTGTTGTTCATCTATTTTGGTTTACTTAATTCTATCAACATCTACTAGCCTAGGTCCTGAAATTATTTTATTTCCTCTTCTGAGACCTTAATAAAACTCTGTGATGAATAAACTCAATTAATATTCCTATTCAATCGAGGTTAAACCATCACGCATTATGTTCCCACCTTCTTTGGCTACTTAGTTATTAATCATCTGCCAATGCATTAATTCCTAAGTTGTGTTTCCTTATTTCAGAATTATGATTTCTCCCTTTTTCAAGTTTAGAAAACATGCATCTAAGATCATTCAGTTCAATGGTCAGTTAAGTAGAAAGCTTGAAGCACAAGTAACACAAGTAAATTATGAATAAGATTTCATTAAATCAAAATAAATATCCTAATGTAGATCACAAGAGCTTCATCAATCTCTAAGCATAAAGGAATTAGCCACTCATAGGGTATAGCAAATATTTAAGAGTAAAAACAAATATGATCATTGAAAATTCTATAAAAGAAAGAACACAACAATATAATCAGAAAGTTCTTCTATGAAAACTGAGTTTCTTCTCTTTTTCCTCTCAGATTCCTTCTATTTTTCTTGAATTCTCTGTCAACTCTTAGGTTTCTCTGTCTTTCAAGAGTATAGGCAGCTGTCCTCCCCAGCTCGAAACCCTAGAAACTCTATTTATACTAAAAATAAATCGAACTTAAACAAAAATTTCTTGCAATGTCTCGCTACAGCGAACACTCGCGCTGATGCAGTTAGACTTGGCTCGTTACATCCTGGCCATATACTTTCAGACTTTGCTATATCGGGCTTCTATTCGCTGCAGTGGGAAAACTGGCTCCATGTATTTTAAGCTTCTTACTTCATGCTTTCATCACAGATTTTTCTCTTTCCACCTACACACAAATAAACTCACAAAAACATAAAAACACACCAGGATTTACACGAAAAATAGCATAATTTATAACAGATATAACTTGACAAAATCAAGTTATCAGTTATTATAATAGTTAACCTAAGCTTAAATATGATATAAGTTATTAATATTAATATTTCATTTTAGTAAATGAAATTTTGATAAGTGTCATAATCTTGACTTTACATTTATATTAACAAATGAAATGTGGATATATATTAGATGTGTATTCATTATTATCACACATTTGGCAATATTATTTTTTGTATAATTAATTTAATTAAATATCAATTGAATTAGAAAGTATAAAAAGAAGATGATGGATTAATTATCTTTTAGATAAGAAGGGAAAATGTGAAACTTGTCCCTCAGATGTATGGGCATCATGATAAATCCCTCATAAGATTTCTAGCATGATGTCGTGTATAGATCATGCATTAAAGGGTAAGATACCTTGAATTTATTTGTTTTGGAAGAAGGTGTGTGGTATAGAATATGAGTCTATAAGAAAGAACTAGATTTTTGATCCCAAAATCATCTTCAATTAAGAAAAATTTTCTTATCATTTTTGTAGACCTTGAAAACAGTTTTTCGTTGATATATTATGGGTCATGAGGATATTCTAGTCAAAATTTATGGCCATTTGAAGTTACTGTCCCCAAATAGAGTTAACAAAGAAAGTATCAATACATGGGATATTAATGTATCGATACTTGGCTCTGGGACAGAATGTTTGATATTGGAGAAGGCAAATATCGATACCCAAGACTGGAAGTATCGATACATGGGATTGATGTATAGATACTTAAGCACAGAGAATGAAGTATCGATACTTAAGCACAGAGAATGAAGTATCGATACTTTAAAGGGAGAAGTATCTATACTTTGTGAATAGTGATAAATAGTGGGACTCAATGTATCGATACCTTAAGAAAGCAAGTATCGATACCATATAGTCAGCATGAATAGAGAAAGTATCGATACCTTATGGAAGAAGTATCGATACTCGGGGTACTTTTGGACCTGAAACCCATGTTCGACTGGAAGTATCGATACTTGAGACTTCAGTGAAGTAAGTATCGATACATAGACTGTTTATGTATCAATATATGGACGGACTGGAATGTGAGCGACCCCCTTTCTGTGATAAAGTATCGATACATAGAGGGCATGTATTGATATATGTATTGATACATTATGACGTGTCACACATCTGGACACTTTATAAAGGGATATTTTGATCATTTTAGGGCCCCTATTTATGCAAACCAGGGGATTGTCTTTTTCATTTTTCACGCTCTCTCTTCTCACATGATAAAAACCATTTCCTCTCCTTGTGATAAACTGATCTCAGCCATTTCTCAATCAAACTCTGTCATTTCAATTTCTATGAACTCAGAAACAACATCAGAACATAGAAACCTTTTCTGATTAGGGTTTTATTAGTTGATTTGAGAGGAATCACAGAAGAAGGCTTGCGATAAACAGTAGCAAAAAAGAATGATTCAAACAAAAAAGGGGCTCTAAGCTCACCTACTGGTTTGGCTAAGCCTATTTTTCAGTTTATCTCTCTAATTAAACTATTATTTCATGTAAATTTAAGAATATATAGCTCAGGATACTATTCATAAAACCCTAAGATTTGAGGGTTTTCTAGTTTATCAATAGTATCGATAAATTAGAGGACTTTGACTTTATTTGGTGTTGAAATTGATGTGAAAGATGAGAAAATAGAGCGAGGTTATATTTATAGATAGTAATAGAGAGAGAAAAGCGTAGAGAGAGAGAGAAGGAGAGAGCTAGAGTAGCATAAGCACGCATTATATAATGCATACATTATTAACAGATTATTGAATCTGTATTTGTATGTGTATTCAGGTACGATAGCCGAGACTAGAGGATCTCCATCGCGAGGAGAATATCCCAAAGGTGGTTTTTTGCCCCAATAGTATGAGCGGATACACTACCTTTATTTCGTCTCATTATATGCTTTTAAATGATTATACTTGGTATAGCATAGATTATGAATATGTGTATTGGATACATAACTAAAATGAGGAGGTGATGAATAATATTGTGTGATTGTCGGGTTGGTCCCTTGTTTGTAGTAGAATAGGTTTTGAATGAATGCTTGATTGCCATGAATGTGAGGCCGAAGGCCTAATATGTATATTTTGATATTGTGTTATAAGGTTGAAGCTGGAGGCCTATAGCAAATGATGTTTTATATAATGATTGTGGATGTAGCATAGTCAATGATATAGATTACAAACAATGGTCAGGGTGCCATGAGTATGTTTTGGCCTTGTGAGCCACAGATGATAGAGTTATTAGTTGTGTGCATGTTAGTGATATTATGGGTGAGAATTGTCCATACAGCTCATGGTGGAGTGGATGGAATTTGATAGTCTCAAGGTGAGGATTGACCATACAGTTCAGGATAGAGTGGGTGAAATCTAATAGACCCAAGAATGTGGGTTGGTAATACAGTCCAAGATAGGATGGGTGGAATCCAATATATCCAAGCTAAAGCATGCTAACCATTTATATATATATTTATATTGGCACACCTCCCCAACCAAGGTTTCGGATCAGCCATACAGTTCAGAGAGAGCGGATGGGATCCTATAGACCGAGGGGTCACATATATATTTGATTTATATTGACTCTTTCTCAGTCATGTTTAGTATACCACATCGCACATATTTTGCTTTTGATGATTACGATGGTTTTTCGTA
>JAVXUL010117151.1:0-17331 GCA_035590515.1 Trichilia minutiflora | reverse complement strand
CAAACGAGCTTCTTGATCTAGACTGACGAGCACCCAAAAATTATGGCTGAGATATGGGTTGCTGCGTACTAGAAAATCTCAAATCTTATCCTGGCTAGCCAGTTGTCTCTGTTGTCCCCAAATTAGGACAATCTCTTTTCATGTAACCCACCTGGCCACAATGAAAGCATAGGAGAGGCAATCTGTAAGGCCTACTAAGAAATCGCTTATAGTTAGGACATCGCCTACTGTCTGCAGACTTCCTGCCTAATTGCCTTGATCTTGAGACAGAAGTATCAAATCGAGACGATCTTTGCTCTCTAGGGGAAAAAGATGAAGAAACCTCAGAACTTGTTGACTGGCCACTCGAAGATCCATTACTGCGGCTCTTTTTAGAAGACTGACCCACTGAAATACTAAGGTCCTTTCTTTTCTGAAATCTAACCCTGGATCTTCCTTCCCCAATCAACGATTCTGCTAGAAGGGCCAACTGCACTACCTCCTCATAACTTTGTCTTCATATCACTAGCATTCTATCTCTGATCTCTAAATTCAGTCCGATCTCAAACTTAGCATACAAAGTTTTTTCAGTGGTAAGTTCTAGAACAAACTCTGTCAACTGCCTTAACTGAGTCTCATAATCTACTACCGTGCTATCCATTTATCTCAAGTTCATAAACTTTTGCCTTTTTTTGTTACTATAAAAGTGCGTAAAGTACTTCTCTTGAAAGGCTCTCTGGAAATCTATCTAGGTAGGCTTAATACTTAGCCTCAATGAAATTTCTGCCACCAAATAGCAGCACTTTGCTTAAGCAATCTGGTAGCCACTCTCAGCTTTTCCTCATCTAACAAATCTATGTCATCCATATTCTGTTAAATTATCCTCAGCCATTTACTTACTTCTAGAGCATCATTGGTTCAACAGAAAGGAACATTTCCAAGTTGTCTCACTTTCTTGATCAACTTGGATAATTTTCTCACATATCAAGGCAATTCAGTTTAATTCGGATTTGACATTAAGTTTTGTGCACTCATAAATGCCATGAATATGTTCCACGTCTCCTGTGACCAAGAAAACTGAGCATTCCCTTCAGGATTCTGCATCTATGACAGAGGATCCACAGGAACTTGCTCCTGATCATTAATAGAAAGTAGAGCATGAGATGATTCCTCCAGATCATCTCTAATCATTATATTCCTTTGAGGTCTACCCCTTCCCCTCTCAGGTTGTGACGGCATTTCTACGCAAAAATCAATATACGTTATAAAACACGATTGACTCGACTCCGTCTATGGTCCACTGACATAATTCTCATTGAAATCATTAGTTTTAAAAATCTCCAAGAATCAGAATTGAGAGAGTTTAAAAATAAAAAACTTAACTCACTCAAAAACCAAAAGCTCTGATACCAATAAAATTGTCATGCACCGACCCTAGTCGATCATGTGACAATTATCGCGAATCTCAGGAATATATCCTATCACTTAGAATGCACCCTTAGGACCCACAAGGCATTAGTACTTATTTTTAAACTCATTTTCAAAAATAATACAATAAAAGATTTTCAATCACACAACAACATTTGTATTCTTTATAAAATACACAATATTATAAATATTTTTTAAAATATCTATTTCAATGAGTTCTTGGCCAAGCTAAATACACAAAGTCATAAATATAATTTTTATTTCTATTCAGTGGACCAT
Organism: Trichilia minutiflora; assembly: GCA_035590515.1. NCBI lineage: Eukaryota > Viridiplantae > Streptophyta > Magnoliopsida > Sapindales > Meliaceae > Trichilia > Trichilia minutiflora. Next base: position 15,645 of record JAVXUL010117151.1, on the reverse strand, counting down.
GACACTTCCAAATGAGTCGAGTACCTAAAAATCTGCTGAAAACCTGCTTTAGCTATGCTATACCACACCCAACTATACTAACCTGAAATAGAGAGTGAAGGGTGAGTATTTAAGAAAATATTCAGTGCGTAGACAACATAATGAAATAGAAAGTAAAATCATACACTGATTATAAAATTACCTCATAATCATCAAAATCAAAGTATGTGCGATGTGGCCTATTAAACATGACTGAGATAGTTAATATAAATCAAACATATATGTAATTACTCGGTCTATAGGATCTCATCCACTCTTCTAGAGCTGTATGGCTAATCCGTACCTGATTGGGAATGTGTACCCATATAAATATATATGAGACTAACATGCTTTAGCCTGGATATGCTGGATTCCACCCATCCTATCTTGGACTGCATGACCAATCCACATTCTAAGGTCTATTGGATTCCACCCGCTCTACTTAAGCTGTATGGTCAATCCTCATCCTGAGACTATCGGATTCTATTCACTCCACCCTGAGCTGTATCGACAATCCTCATCCATAATATCACTAACATGGCACACATCTAATAACTCTATCATTTGTGGCACACAAGGCCAAAACACACTTATGGCACCCCGACCATTGTTTGTAATCTATAACACAGACTATGCCACTTCCACAATTATTTTATAAAATGTCATTTGTTATAGGCCTTTGACCTCAACCTCATATCATAATAATAAATATAAACATTAAGCCTCCGACCTCACATTCATGGCAATCAAGGTTTCACAACAACCTATCTCTATCACAAACAAGGGGCCAACCTGGCCACCACACAATATACATTCAACGCCTCTTTATTTCAATTATGCATCCATATATACATATCCACATTCTATGCTATACCAAGCATAATAATCATTTAAAAGTATATAACGAGGTAAAATAAAAAAGTATATCCACTCACAGTTCTGGGGTAGGAAACCACCCTCGAAATATCCTTCTCGTGACAGAAATCCTCTAGTCTTAACTGTTGCGCCTAGATATACATAGAAATACAAATTCACTATCTGCAATAATGAGCATGCATGATACAATACATGCTCATGTTACTAACGCTCTTTTTTTCTCTCTCTTTATCTTTTCTCTCTCTAACATACTGTTATATACTATCCACACACATCCTCAGTTCTTTTTCATGCCATTCTCAGTTATTTCAACACTAATAAAAGCCCAAGTCCTTTAATTTATCGATACAAATGATAAATTAGAAAACTCTTAATTTTTAGGGTTTTATAAACAGTGCTCGAGCTATCTATTTCTAGATTTACATGAAATGATAACTCAAATAAGAGAGAGAAGTTGAAGAACAGGCTTACCCAAACTGGTAGGTGAGCTTGGAGCCCCTTTTTGGCTTGAATATCTCTTTTTGGTTATTGTTCATCGCAACCCTTCTTTCATGATTTCACTCAAACTGACGGTTAGAACTCCGATCAAAGAAGATTTTTGGGTTTTGTTTTGATTCTCAGTTTATAGGAATTGAAATGGCAAAGTTTGGTTGAGAAATGGTGGAGATCAATTTCAAGAGTGAGAGAGAAAGAGTTTCTATCAAAACTAGAGAGAGAGAAGGTGAAAACGTGAAATTGGAAAGATGATCCACTCTTTTGTGTAAATAGGCTGTGAAACGCTCAAAGGTGTCGATATATTTCATAAACATATCGATACCTTGGGTATCATGCCTATAACGTATCGATACTTTCTTCTAATGTATTGATACGTTTGGCTATTTACTATTTACTAAGCCTACAAGGTGTCGATACTTTCCCCTAATATATCGATATATTTCATTGTAATTACGCATTCTTCCGTCACAAAAGTGTCGATACCCTTGCCAAGGTATTAATACGTTTGACACTGTTAAAAATCATAATGCTTGCAAGATATCGATACGTTTAGCTCATTACTATTTATCATGCTTTCAAGGTATCAATACCCTGGGTTTGGCTCTCCACTCTGCAAGGTGTTGATACCCTCTTTAAAGGTATCGATACCTTTGGTCTTATCCACAACGTATCGATACCTTTGCCTTTTCTCTTTCTTTTGAGGACTATTACTTCAAATGGTCATAACTTTGGATCCCAATATCTGCTCGAGACTCATAATATAACATCAGAAAGCTCTCTTCAAGCTCTACAAAAATGATGATGAACTTTTTCTCAATTGGAGATGATTTTAAGGTCAAAAATTTAGTTCTTTCTCAAAAACTTATATTTGCACTATTTTAAGTAAATTAGATGATTTTCAATTATTTGAGAAAGACTTTTTCATTATTTTACTTTTAACACATGATTTACACGGGTCAAATTTATTTAAGAAAACATTCCTTTATTGCTCATTCTAAATATTTTATTTATATTTATATTACCTAATCTTAAATACCAAAGCAAAGCATTATTATAATTTAACATATGGACATAATCAAAAAAAGAAGTTTTCTTCATTGTAGATCCAATTGAGTATATATTATCAAATTTTTGCCTCCTTGGAATTATAAGACCATTCTTCCTTATGATTGTTAGAGATATGTCTTAGATCTAATCGTGTCACATAAAACAAGGATATCATCCTTTGTAAACAAATATATTTGTGTGATTAATTATAAAAAATTTACGATTAATCACAAATGATATTTTTTTTATCATTTTGTATTTCTTTAGTTACGCATTATATTATTGATTATTGTAATAATACGAAATGATATCCCGTGATGTATTATGTGTCAAGGTTCTATTTACAAAGTATTGTAGATATGATAATAAAGTTTATAATTTAAATATATTTGAATAAGTTTTTGATTAAGGTAATATCATTGGAAAAAATGACATTGCATGATTGGTATGTTTTATTACTGTTAATGATTAATATTTGATGTTAATAGCTGGGTTACAAGTTTTATGTCATAAGAGCATAAATATGGGTATTACATTTGAGAAAGTATTACTGAACGTGATCAAACGTGAGGAATTATATGAGCGATTATCAATCGTACTACTGTACCACTAGTTTTTTGATCTATAATAGTCATACAAATTATTCACTTGTGTATATTGCACTCAATTAGCCATGCTTGGTGAAAAAAGCTTGATGGTAATGTGTTATTATTGTATGAGAACAGATAATGATTAAGATGAAATTTACTGTCTCAGATATTTAAACTTGAGATTCAAGGCATAAATGTCATATACAGGGATCAAAATCTTTGATCAAAGTATATAATTTTTGAAAATAAGTTTTTAGATATACAGATCCTGTATATGATTGATTTTTTGATCTTATGATCGAGTTAGAGATTTGATGACTTCACGGCCTATACTCAATCATAAGTTAATAGTAGAGGGACTTTACTAAATATAAGCAATGATTATATGGGTTTATCAAAAATTAAATCATCTGTGTTCTAGGAGTCATGATATCTTGCTAGAGATCACTCATGATCATTGAGAATTTTGGTTATAATGAGTTATAAAAAAATTATCATACTCCAACCCTAATCGGCTACGTGATAATCGTCACAAATTCTAGAAATATATCTTATCAATTAGAATACAATCTTAAGACGTAAGGTATTAGTACCTATTTTTGAAATCCATTTTCAAATACAACGAAGTATGAAAGATTTTCAAATATAGTTAAATCATATATAAAAATTTCAACACCTGCATTCCTATGTAATATATTACATTACAAATATTTTTCAAAATAGTTATTACAATCAATCCTTGGCCAAGCCAAAATACAAAAAATCAGCCAATACAATATTTTTTTGTTTTTTTTACCACAATACATAAACCTAAGTTGAGTACCTGAAAACTGTGCTGAAATCTCACTTTAACTATGCTATTTTGCACCTAACTACACTAACCTAAAATGGAGGAGTGAGGGGTGAGTATTTGGAAAAATACTAAGTGAGTAGACAATAAAATAATATAGTAAATGAAAGCATTCATTGATTATGAAAATCCCTTGTAATCATAAAAATTAAGCAAGTTTGATGTGACATAATACTCATATGATTATCAAACATATATGCACAATAGGCCTCCAGCCTCACATCCATGGCAATCAAGGATTCATAACAATCTTATCTTTATCACAAACAAGGGGTCAACCCAGCCACCACACAACATACATCTAATACCTTCTTATTTCAGTTATGTATCTATATACATATATAATAAATCATTTCATCTCTAACATAAATTATAAAATCAATTATAAATTGTATAAAATGAGGCGAAGGTAAAGAGGTGTATCCACTTACTGCTTTGGGATGGGAAACCACCCTCTGGATGTCCCCCTCGCGACGGAGACCCTCTAACCTCAGTTGTCGCATCTGAATACACATACAAACACAAATTCAATGATCTATTACAATATACATGCACGTGATAATGTATGATCATGCTCTCTCTCTCTCTCTCTCTCTCTCTCTCTCTCTCTCTTTTACCTTGTGTGCCCTGTGCTTAGATCTCAAGGTATAATAGTAATTTTATACTTTTACTGTTTATACATTCGTATTCATCCCGTACATTTTGTGCATGTGAACATGATTCTTTAACTTAGTTTGAGGATTTGATTGGTTAAGATAGAGTTTTAGGATCCTAAATGTAGGGACCTCAACGTAATTAAAAGTATATTTTATTTTAAGTGGGACTCCAACGATATTTTTTAATTTAAGGAGGATTCAAGTGAGATATTTAATTTTAGTGGATTCGGTCGATCAAATAGGGTGATTCGTTCGATCAAAGTTTTGAGGACTCCTTAGAAAATTTATGGCATTTATTCGTTCGAACGAATAAGAAAATTTGTTCTATCGAATGAGGCTTCGTTTGATCGAATGGGTCATTCGTTCAAAGCATTGATTTATTCAATCAAAGTATGGATTCATTCGAATGATAAAATGGAAGCTCTCTGACTTCTATAGACGTCAAAGGATTCTTTCGAACGAGCTCTAATTCGTTCGATCAAAGAGGGTGATTCGTTCGAATGAACTCCATTTCGTTTGATCGAATCGACGAGGAGTGATGATTTTATCCTCTTCTAGAAACTTCTTCTTAAGAACACTTAGGGGAAAATTGGTAATTGTGCCCCCAAGTTTATAAAAAAGGGGCTTAACCCTAGTTTTTGGCACGTTTTCTTCCTTTCCTCTCTTCTCCCCTTCGTTTTCATGTTCTCTCTCTCTCTCACTAGCACTTTGCCACATTTCATCAAATTTTCAATTTCTCTTCCCTGTGAGCTACATTCTTCATGTCTAATACTCCAGGAATGTCAATTTAGTGATAGAGGAGCGGAATCGTGAAAGGGCATCTAAGGTTTCGAGGAAAAAATTTGGGATTTTCAGACTTCCGACTAAAATCAAGGAAAATCGACCATATCACGAGGTTCATGGCCTCCTTTCTAACTCGTCTACATATTTATTTTTGTATTTTAGCAACTCTGATTCATATGTGCCTTCGTATGGATTTTCGTAGATTGATCGCATCTAATTTAGTTTTTAAGCGTTCTTTGAGTTATAATAAAGTCAGGAAAGTCATAGAAAGCTAAAAATACGATTTTGGATAATTTAAGTGAATATAAATAGTAATCAAAGTTACTGTTTTGACAAGCTCATATGATCCACTTGTCTAGATTGTGAAATCAAGTCGAATTACGCTAGTTGAGCAACAATGTGGGTTCGTGATAATTTTCTATTGGTAATTAAACGAGTAACGAGAGTTTAGGTCGATTTCATATATTGTCCAAATTTAGGAGAACCCGGGGGGTTATCATACTTTTCATGCATTCACGTTTTAATCGTATATGAGAATGTATATTTATATGTTTAGAATAATTATGTTTAGGCGACAATGCACGATCGAGGTATCCGCGTAACCCACTGAGAAATGAGAGGAGTTAGGGAGTGTATACCCTTCCTAAGCAGTGAGTGGACTTATTCTGTTTTTGTTATTTTATTTAAAAATTCGATTTTCATAAATATTATGATCTGGAAATATGTTATGAGTAATTTTTGCCTATTAATCTTATTTATGTGAAAATGCGTATTTGTACGCTTAATATGGTTTTTAAAATAGATTAATATTACTTGATGCATATGTTTTTATATGATGATATGGCCGTGTGGGCCAGGTTTATGTTTGCTATACAATGATACGGCTAGTGGGCCATATTTTATGATTTATACATATTGTGATGGTCATGAGGGCCAAGTTTATACATTGGTGATGACGATTGTGTGGGTCGAGCTGTAGCTACAGGGGAGGTAGCCTAGGGTCGGCTTGATTGAGAGGTCGCCTAGGTGAGTGGAGACTACACAGGTGGGGTGTACGGTTGTCTATTGTGCTAGTTTGACCACCTGTAAGTCTCGTCGGATTAGTTATGGATGTCACCCTGTGGCTAATCCGAGGCGAACATCAGTGGTGGGCTTATTTTATAAAAATTTAACCATGTATTTTTTATTCTTGGCATTTAAAAAGATCTATTTTTATAAATAGCATGATTTTATTACATAAAACTCACTGACGATCTCAGGATACCCAGGGCCAGGGTTATCTCCGAGAAAGGCAGCCAGCTCACTGATTTTTGGTATAAGATTTATGGTTTGAAACTAAAAGAAGTATTTATCATTTTCTTACGTATATTTTTCTATTTATGATTATATTTTATTTATTTGTGGTTATGTTATTTTAGTTCACTCACGAAGTATACTCTAGTATACTCATTCTCTCTTACCTTTTAGTTTCAGGTTCGCTTAGTTGACTGTTAGTGGTGGTGGTAATCCTTCTATTTGAGAGTCGCAGGTATATTCTGGAACCGACTCACTTAAAAAAGTCTAGACCACTGGAACAATTTTCTGGTTTAACATTTATATTTTTATTTATATAATGGAACCAAGGTATCAGTACTTGGATATTGATTCAAATTGTTTGAAATTCAGTATTTTATATTTTGATGAGTAGTTTATGGAAAATGATTTGACATGTTATTATTGAAGTGTTTGTGGTTCTTGATATATATTTTGGAGATTGGGTGTTTTGGAAGAAATGATTTTGGAAGTGCTTTAGCTTGTGTTTTAGAAATGCATTATATTTGTTTATGATTTCAGTCTTACAGGTTCTTAGTAAGCATTCTGAACCTAAGAAATGCTTATTAGAAATCTGTGACGATTGTCACGTGTGGGATCCACGGGTTGGGGTGTGATATTCTCTCTCTCTAACTCATTCTCTTACTAACTTACTATCTATACTTCTCTCCTTTACTCTCAGCCCATTTTCAGTTATTTCAACACTAATAGAAGCACAAACTCTCTAATTAACCGATCCTTTTGACAAACTAGGAAACCCCCAAATCTTAGGATTTTGTAAACAGTACTCTGAGCTATCTATTTCTAGATTTACGTGAAATAATAGCTTAATTATAGAGATAAACTGAAGCATAGGCTTACCCAAACCAGTAGACGAGTTTAGAGCCCTTTTCTGGCTTGAATCCCTCTTTTTGGATACTGTTCATCGTAACTCTTCCTTCACGATTCCTCTTGAACCGGCGAGTAAAACCCTAATTGGAAGAGGTTTCTATATTCTGGTGTTATTTTTGAGTTCATGAAAACTGAAATGACGGAGTTTGATTAAGAAATGGATGAGATCAATTTATCATAGAGAGAGGAAATGGTTTCTGTCGTGTGAGAAGAGAGAGAGTAAAAATGGGGAAGACAATCCTTTGGTCTGCATAAATAAGGGCTCTAAAATGATCAAATTACCCTTCTAAAACATGCCCAGACGTGCAACACGTCATCATGTATCGATACATGCCATCCACGTATCGATACTTCGTCATAAAAAGGGGTTGTTTATGTTTCAGTTCGTCTATGTATCGATAAATGAACAGTTCATGTATCGATACTTGCTTTACTAGAGCCCCAAATATCGATACTTCAAGTCAAACATGGGTTCCAGGTCTAAAAGTACCTCGAGTATCGATATTCTTTTCGTAAAGTATCGATACTTTCACTATTCATCTTGACCACTGGGTATCGATACTTCCCTCAAGTATTGATACTTTCTGCTCTGTGTTTAAGTATCAATACATGAAGCCCATATATCGTTACTTCTAGTCTTGGGTATTGATACTTCCCTTAAGTATCGATACTTCCTGCCCTCAGAGCCAAGTATCGATATATCAACACAGTATGTATCGATACTTTCTCCTGTTTCTTTATTTTGGGATAGTAACTTCAAATGGTCATAACTTTTGACTTGAATATCTTCATGGAACCTATAATATATCAACGGAAAGCTCTCTCAATTGGAGATGATTTTGGGATCAAAAATCCAGTTCTTTCTCATAGATTCATATTCTATACCACACACTTTCTCAAAAATAAATTCAAGTTATGACACCCTCTCGCTTATAATCTACACACTACGACATGCACGAAAAACTCATAAAGAATTTACTACTACGCCTATAATATTAAGGTACATGTTCCATAATTCTCCCCCTCTTAATTGAATTTTGTCCTCAAATTTCTATATGACATATATGACAAGCAGTAACAAAAGAGTAATATTAAGGCATACAATATCCCTTTTCCCCTAATAATCAAATAAAGGTATTTTAGAATACCTCACTTGTTATTGATTATTAGGAGAAGAAATTACAGCCTTTATAGAATAAACAATAATAAAAATAAAATATACGTCACATAGGAAAAAGCAAAGACCCTTCTTTTGGGGTAGATACGTACCTTAAAACTAAAAAAGGTGTGAGTACTATCGTCTCATTAGACTCTCCGGCTTTCAAGTCATCTTTTCAACTGTGGCACTCTGCCATAAAACTTTCACCATCAGAATAGTCTTATTTTTTAGGACTCACTCTTACCAATCAAGTATTCGCATAGGTTGTACCACACAATTAAGATCATCTCGCAAATCAATAGGCGGTGCCTCAAGTATGTGTGAAGGATCTGGCATATACTTCTTGAGTTTGGATACATAGAAAATGTCATGTATCTGACTTAACTGCGATGGTAAATCTAATCTATAGGCTACTGGGCCTATCCTTTCCATAATGACGAAGGGTCTAATATATCGAGGATGTAACTTTCTCCGGTTCCTGAATCTGATTATTCCTTTCCAAGGCAATACTTTTAAGAAAACCTAATCGTCTACTTCAAATTCCAATGCTCTCCTCCGATTATCAACATAGGATTTATGTCTATCTTGGGTGTACTTCAATCTCTCTATAATAATCTTAACTTTCTCGGTGGTAATCTCAATCAACTCAATATTATCGAGTTTTGTCTCACCAATTTCATCCTAAGACACTGGGGTTCTACATTTTCTACCATACAAAGCCTTATAAGGTGCCATCCCAATACTAGCTTGATAACTATTATTATACGTGAACTCTATCAATGATAGGTGCGTATCTTAACTGCTTGAAAATTCAATAGCACATGCCCGAAGCATGTCCTCTAGCATTTGGATGGTCTTTTCTGACTGTTCATCAGTCTGAGGATGAAATGCAGAACTGAAAGTCAACTGAATGCCCATAACTTTCTGAAGTTTAGGCCAGAATCAAGATGTAAAACGGGGATCTTGATCTGACACAATGGTCACTAGAACTCTATACAGCCTAAGACTCTCTGATATACACAACTTAACCAATTTCTCCAAGGAGAAATTCACTCGAATTGACAAAAAATGAGCTGACTTAGTGAGTCAATCTTTAATTACCCAAATAATATCGTGACCTGCCTGAGTTTGAGATAACCCAACCACGAAGTCCATAGTAATGGCTATTACTTTCGCTCAGGTATAGGTAAAGGCTGTAAAGTTCTTATAGGTCTTTGGTGCTTAGCCTTGACCTGTTGACATATCAAACAACAAGCCATAAATTTGGCTATATCTTATTTCATTCTTGACCACCAATAACTCTCTCTGATGGTACGGTACATCTTTGTATTGTTCGGGTGCATAGCAGATAGAGAATTATGGGTCTCCTCCAAGATAGCCTCTCTCAGCTCTCTATCACTGAGTACATAAACCTGAACCTGACCTCTAAAAGTCAAAGTCCCATCTTGACTAAAGTAGAAGTCGCTCTCTTTACCATCTCTAATCTCCTGGTAAACTCTGACCAACTCATTATCTAACATCTGGCCTTATCTGATATGAGCAACTAGGGTAGGTCTGACCACAAAGCTAGCCATCAAGGCTCCAACCTCATCATACCCTAGTGATACTCTCATCACTCTCAGATCTATCAATAAAGGTATGTATGTGATGCGAACATGAGCCAAACTAGCTGAAGTCTTTCTGCTCAAAGCATCAGTAACCATATTAGCCTTTCTTGGGTGGTAGTCAATGATCAGGACATAATCCTTAATCAACTCTAACCACCTTCTCTGTCTTAAATTCAGTTCTTTCTGCGCAAGCAAATACTTAAGGCTCTTATGATCAGTGAATATCTGGCACTGCTCCCCATATAAGAAATGCCTCCATATCTTTAATGCAAAAACTACTGCAGCTAGCTTAAGATCATGGGTAGGGTAGTTTTCTTCATGCTTCTTCAGCTGTCGAGAAGCATAAGCTATAACCCTCCCATTATGCATCAATACACAACTGAGGCCCTACCTCGAGGCATCACTATAAATAACATATTCGTCTCCTGGTGTAGGGAGTGTCAAAATCGGTGCCGAAGTAAGACAATTCTTCAAAGTCTGAAAGCTCTACTCACACTGATTATCCCACTCAAACTTAGCCTCCTTTCTTGTAAGTATCGTCAATGGTGCAGAAAACAAGGAGAAGTCCTCAATGAATCTCCTATAATATCCCGCTAGCCCCAAGAGGCTACGAATCTCTGTAACATTCTTTGACTGTTCCCGCTGAACTATGGCCTCAATCTTCTTTAGATCTACAAATATCCCACTGCTTGACACAACATGCCCTAGAAAATTCACCTTTTTAATCCAAAACTCACATTTAGAGAATTTAGCATACAGTTATCTCTCTTTCGAGGTTTGAAGCACTACCCTGAGATGCTGGGCATGTTATCTCTTATTTCTCAAATACACAAGTATGTCATCTATCAACACAATGACAAACTTGTCTAAATATGGATGGAAAACCCGATTCATCAAATCCATGAAAGCTGTAGGTGCATTTGTTAATCCAAATGGCATAACCAGAAACTCATAATGGCTATATTGAGTTCTGAATGTTGTTTTGTAGACATCATCCTCTCTAATCCTGAGCTGGTGATATCCTGATCTCAAATCAATTTTGAAAAACAAACTCGCACCTTGAAATTGATCAAACAGATCATCTATCCCCGGCAATGGATACTTGTTTTTAATGATCACTCGATTGAGTTGTCTGTAATCGATATAGAGCCTCAATATACCATCTTTCTTTTTCACAAACAAAACTGATGCACCCCAAGGTGACACACTCGATCGAATAAAGCCTTTCTTGACTAAATCCTCTAACTTGGTTTTCAATTCTTTCATCTCTGCGGGTGCTATATGATTGGGTGGTATCAAAATCAATGTCGTTCTTGGTACCAAATCGATACAAAACTCAAAATCTCTATCAGGTGGTAGTCTAAGCAATTCCTCCAAAAACACATTGGGGAATTCTCTAACCAATGGCACCTGTTCCAGACTATCTCCTGGAGCTGATCTATCAATCACATGTGCCAAGTATGCCTGACATTCTTTCTAAAGCAATCTCTTAGTCTCTATCGCTGAAATAATACAAGAAGGAAGGATCCTCCGCTCGCCCGTAAAAACAATCTCAGGCTCTCCTGACCGTCTGAAGGTCACCACCTTCCTAAAATAATCAATCGTAGTATAGTGCTGTGACAACCAGTCCATGCCCAAAATGGCATCAAAATCCTAGATTTTTAACGGAATCAATTCAATCTCAAGAGCAGCATCTCCTATCTAGACCTCACACCAATTAAACACAATGTTCTATAGTAATCTCTGCCCCAAAGGCGTATGAACAATTAACTCCGATTTTAAAGGTACCAAGTCCCTATTAGCGTGCCTCGCAAATGCAATGCTAATGAATGACCTATCTAAACCAGGATCAATCAAAATGTATGCTAAATGATCAAAAATCATCACCATACCTGTAATCATATCTGGATTAACTTGAGCCTACTCTTGGTTCATCGTAAAAACTCGAGTCTGAACTCGTGATTGGTTCCTCTGATTACCTTGACGAATGAACCCACTTCTTAATCTAGACTTGCGAGCACCCATAAACTATGATTAAGGCATAGACTGTTGTGCACTAGAAAATCTCATATCTTGCCCTAGTTGGCTGGCTAACAGTCTCTGTTGTCCCTAAACTAGGACGATCTTTCTTCATGTAATCCACCTGGCCATAATGAAAGCACAAGAGAGGTAATCTACAAGGCCCGCTATGATACCTCCTACAGTTAGGACATCGCTTACTATCGGATGACTTCCTGCCTGATCGCCCTGATCCAAAGGTAGAAGTACCAAATCAAGATGATATCTGCTCTTTAGGAGAAAAAGGTGAAGAAACACCAAGACTTGTTGATTGGCCGCTCGAAGATCCACTACTACGACTCTTTTTAGAAGACTGACCCACTGAAACACTGAGGTCCTTTCTCTTCTGAAATCCATCCCTGGACCTTCTCTCCCCAATCAAAGACTCTGCTCGAAGGGTCAACTGTATTACCTCCTTATCACTCTGCCTACCTGTCACTAGCATTCTATCTTTGATTTTTAAATTCAGCCCAGCCTCAAACTTAGCACACAAGATTTCTTTGGTAGCAAGTTATGGAACAAACTCTATCAATTGCCTTAGTTGAGTCTCATAATCCGCTATTGTGTTATCCATCTGTCTTAAGTTGATAAACTCTTGCCTTTCTGATTACTGTAAAAGTGCGTAAAGTACTTCTATTGAAAGGCTCTCTGGAAATCTATCCAAGTAGGTTTAACACTCAGTTTTATCCAAGTATTTTACCACCAAATAGCAGCACTCTGCTCTAGCAATCTGGTAGCTACTCTCAGCTTTTCTTTATCTGACAAATCGATGTCATCCATATTCTATTGCATTGTCCTCAGCCATCTACTTGCTTCTAAGCATCATTGGTTCCACAAAAAGAAATACTTCCAAGTTGTCTCACTTTCTTGATCAACTTGGATAACTTTCTCACTGACTGAGACAATTCAGTTTGATTAGGATTTAGCACTAAATTCTGTGCACTCATAAACGCCATGAATGTGTTCTAGGTCTCCTATAATCAAGGAAAATGAGCATTCCCTTTAAGATTATACATCTGTAGCAAAGGATCCACAGGAACTTACTCCTGCTCAAAAGCAGATAGTGGATCATAAGATAATGCCTCCTGATCATCTCTACTCATAATATTCCTCCAAGGTCTACCTCTTTCCCTCTCGGGCCGTGGCAGCATTCTACATAAAAATTAATATAAATCATAAAACATAACTGACTCGACTTAATCTATGGTCCACTGACATAATCTCATTGAAACCATCAAATCCTAAAAATCTTCAATAATCTAACTCGAGAGAGTTCAAAAACAGAAAACACAACTCACTCGTAAACTATAAGCTCTGATAACAATAAAATTATCATACCCCAACCCTAGTTGGTCACACGATAATCGTCGTAAATTCTAAAAATACATCCTATCATTTACAATGCACTCCTAGAACTGCAAGGCATTATTACTTATTTTTAAACTCATTTTCAAATAAAATAATACAAAATAGAAGATTTTCAATCAAATATATATCAACATTTGTATTTTCTTCAAATACAATACAAAATATCTTTGGCTAAGACAAATACATCAAATCATTTTATTATAAATGTTTTTACATACAGTGAACCATAATATAAAAACCTGAGTCAAGTACCTATAAAACTATGCAAAAGTCTAGCTTCAGCTATGCTATGCCACGTTCGACTACAATAACCTAAAATGGGAAGTGAGGGGTAAGTATTTGGGAAAATACTCAGTGAGTAGACGAATAAATAAAAACTGAAATCAGAGGCCCAAACATTGATTATGAAAAATCCTCGTAATTATAAAAGTAAGCATAGTAAAATATGGCATCATCTACATGTCTAAAAAATCAATATAACATCAAATATATATATACCCTTAGTCTATAGGATCCTATCCACTCTTTCAGAGTTGTATGACTGATCTGCAACCCTGGTTGGGATACTATCATATCACTATAAGGCTAGCATACTTTAACTTAGAGATGTGGATTCCACTCATCCCATCTTAAATTCTATGACCAATCCATACTTCGGGATCTATTGGATTTTAACCACTCCACATAAGCTGTATGGACAATCCTCACCCACATATAGTCAATAACACGACACACAAAATCATAAATCAATCTCAATGGCCCAGCAGGCAAATTGAGTAACTGGTGGCTCACAAAGCCAAAACATAATCTCATGGCTCATAAGGCCAAAACATAAAACAAAGTATAACACTCTGACCATTATACTCAACTATGCCACATTCATAAAAATATATAAAATTGGCTTCCAGCCTCGCAATCACAATATCAATATATATATTAGGCCTCCGGCTTCACATTGATGGCAATTCAGGTTTCATCACAAATCTATTTCTATCATAAACAGGAGGCCAACCCGGCCACCACACAACAACATACATCCAACGCCTCTTCATTTCAATTATGTATCCATATACATACATTCATATATATATATTCATATGCTATGGTCTCTAGCATTATATTCATTCAAAAATAACATAAAATGAGGCAAAGAAAAGGAACGTGTCCTTTCACTGTTATGGGGTGGGAAACCACCCTCTCAATATCCTCCTCGCGGTGGAGATCCTCTTGTTTTAGCTATCGCACTTGGATACGCATATAAATACAGATTCAAAATCTATTACGATGTACGTGCATGACGCAATGTATGCCTATGCTACTCTTACACTCTTCTTTCTCTCTCTTTCTCTACCCTTTCTCTCTCTAACATACTGCCATATATGTTCTAACTCCACCTTTACATCATTTTTAGTTATTTCAATACCAATAACTATCAAAGCCCTCTAATTTATCGATACAAATGATAAATTAGAAAATCTTCAAATTTTTAGGGTTTTGTGAACAATAACCTAAATCTTCTTTTTCTCGATTTATGCATAATAAAAGCTCAAAACAGAGAAACGAGCTTAAGGATGAACTTATCCAAGCTGATAGAAATGTTTTGAGTCCTTCTTTGCTTGATTCTCTTACTCGACTATTGTTTGTCCCCTTCCTTCCTTTACAATTTCTCTCAAACCCGCAAGTAAAACTCTGATCAGAGAAGATTTCTAGGTTCTGGTGTTGATTCTCAGTTCATAAGAACTAAAACGGCGAAGTTTTATGGAGAAATGAGAGATCAGTTTTGAGAGTGAGAGAGAAATGCTTTCTATTAAAACTAAAGAGAGTGAAAGTAAAAATTAGAATGAGGAAGACTGATGAGCACATAAAAGTGTATGTGTATTAAGAGTTAAATTTATCATTTTACACTTAAAGTATGATTAACTCTCTCCATTTATGC